>UZAF01017176.1:26993-37666 GCA_900617895.1 Haemonchus placei | reverse complement strand
AGTATTGACGGAATCGCCGGAACGATGGCATCGACGGTAGATCTACAGGAATTAGAAAATCATGAAGATCAAAACGAAAAGTATTTTTAATTTTTTTTACAAAACGATACACCTCCGTGGAGCTCTTAGCTCTTTGCTCTGCCTCCTTATATGTAGACCGTTTTTCAAATCGTTAACTTTGTAAAAAGTACATGATGTAGTTCCTTCTCTGTGAACCATCCGAGTAAAGGTTGTGTTCTGGATAGGCTTGAAAACTCTATAGAACTTGTACTAACTGGAATTTCTGCATACTTTTCTATAACTCCCATGCCGACCCCTAAACTTCGACGGGTGACCGCTATCCTCACACTTCGAAGACCTGGATTAAGCTAAGGAGGTGTGGTGATTGATCGAATCAGATTTGTGAAATAGAAGCGAAACCGTCGCAGTTGTTCAGCCAAAAGGAAAGGGTCCTGTTAGTAAGTTATTGCGATTAATATAACAAGAGCTTCAGGTTCGAATGACGTACTTATGAATTTCAATTTTTGAGTGCAAATGAGGCTATACAGTAGCCGAGGGAGAACACTTCATGACGTTAGCGCTAGAAGCCAGTATTTTGTCATTCAGAAGCCATTTTTATCTCAATAAGCATATCAACACATACTGCATTACCATTACGATTTTGAATGGAATTCAATTGCATGGCGCAAAACATAATGAGAATACCCTATGCTTAACCCTTCACTTTCATCAGAATGGAAGGAATCATAGGAAGCAGGGTCAGGAGACATTGTGGTCGAGCATTTAGAAAGGTTCCCTGCAATGGTTTATAGAATGTTGCAATGAAAGGCGGAATTCCTGTGCTAATGCGGCCACAATTTTTTACCGATTTGGCTACAGACGTGATTGGCATTCTTCGAGGAATGGGAATCCGGACGTGTTTGTTCGTGATTTGCAATGAATGTTATGACCATTCGAACAGAAGCATCAATCTCGATTATCTTTCATTTTTTTAAGGAATTACGCACTTCATTATCACCACCCACTCAAAAACTGATAGAACGAGAGCTTTACCTTTCAAGCATCAGCTCCAGGAGAGGCGAGAAAACGTAGACGGAGACTTCCACTTGGGCCGGAGGAGGGGGGAGGGGGCTGGAAGTCAGGATGGAGAAGCAGGTAGGAGGAAGATTCATATGCCCCTAGGATACTGAGCTTCTTTTGTTTTACTTTTTACAAGATTACTTATGTATCACTTCTAGGGGCATATTGTACGGTACTAGGAATGAAGCAAGGTATGCACCAACTTGACACTAGTGTTACCTACTTTCAAGCTTCCCTCCACCCTCAGGCTCTTGGTATCGATCCATTTGATCTGGGATTTCGATGACTTCTGAGAAGGTCGCCGAATCCCCTCTCAAACTACAACTCTCCCTGAACGGATCCCTCATCGACCCACACCAAGCCATTTGTTGATGCTTCTAGTCTATTTAGCAATGTGATGGCTGGGGCAATGGGGTGGCGTAGATAAGAACATTGATTGACTAGGCCCGAACAACCTACAAGGTGCCTCCCGATGATACGGTAACGATGTGGCGCCACTCTGCCCACCCATGGTTTCATTACAAGAGTAGAAAATATTTGTCGGTCCACAGTTATTTGCCATTGTACATTGGCTAATAAGTAGCACCTTCATGCACAGATAAATCGATAATCGTGGAAGTTCAATGAGAGCTTTGACCTAAATTTAGAGGAACTTGAAGCTCGAGAGGTCGAAGTCCTTAGTCGGGTACTCAGTTGAGTTATCACCACATCACTCGGTTATGAAGTTCAAAGCCAAATTCGTGGAGTTTGCATTTGCTGAGGGACAGAGTAATCTATCTCTGGGCCTATAACTGTCACTTACTAGGCCTACAACTGGAGTAATCACCTTTCTAAAACTTTTTGGAAGAGGTTATGGTGGCTTTCTGAAGGTGATTCATTCAACATTTTCTTCATGAAACTTCATCATAAGGAACCTACTGATTTCAGGTGCACCTGCTTGTCAGAGAACTGGCACGATACAGTAATAATTCAATATTAAGTTGAAAATCGCAAACACGTCAATAAAATAATAGAATTGATTCTCAGAAAACAACCCCGAGTAAAAAAAATCCAAGAACAGTGTGGAAAAGGAAATTTATAACACAAACTAGCAGAGTTTATGCTCTGAATGCTTACAGTTTGAGCCTAAACAGTACCACAATAAATAACAGGTAAATAAAACGTGTCGTTGACGGTTGACCTATGGGCTTCGCAACTTCACCACGTCCGCAAACACACACCAATGGGCTATCTGCACAATATTTTTGATTAGACATATCTATACAGCATCTATCTATCTCTAGACGACTATCAGGGGCCAATATGTTTTTAGTGATAAATTCCCCCGTTTTCCCTGTAGAACCATGACAGCACCCACAGCTCAACTTGGAATTCGAAAAACTCAAATTACGTGAAAACGGTAGACAACTGGCTATACAACCTATAATATAGTAATAAATTTGGTTTCTCTTCTAGTTTCCGCCCAAGACATGCATACAGAAAAGAAGACATTTTTTGAAGTTTTCAAGGGTTATCGATGCTCGCATACCATCTAATACACTGTAACATTACCAACTACTAAGCCGTCATGCTTTTCTCACCCTTCTTGACCTCGACGGTGAAGAACAAGAAACAGCTTTCAATCGTAAAAAAGTATAAAAAAGTTGTTGCGACTGATTTGTACTTCGTAAAAGCGCTAGGGGCCCGAAATTCACCCAATTTTTTTTTTTACTTCTTCGGACTTCTTCTGGAGAAGCCCTCAAAAAGGTACTCCACAGTCGATCATAATGAGTTGGAGTATTAGATAAATACAGTCAAAAAATTAGCACTCACTTCGTCTTAAGGGTCTTCAATAGAACAGGGCCTCAAACAAAATCGAAAAATACTTCTGACTATTAAAATTTTTCTACAATGTTAATCCGTTTCTCTGTATGCCAAACTAGTGGCGATTTTCCCCAAAAGGGCTTAGAAGCCTCACTATAAGTATATTTTATATAACGCTCCCAGCTTGAGCCTCCCTTCTTGATTTCAGAGATTTTTGGACAACTGGGATTTTCTTTTTCTAAAAACTTGCTACATCAGTGCACCTTGCATTTATCTATGACTAAAATCCAAGGATTTTTGGAATAACAATCACCAAAGTAGTAAATGGTCGAAAACGATAGTAGAAGTAACAGTAATAGACCAAAAAAATGTTACAGTGCTCCAAATTTGGAAGTTAATCATCACATTGAGCATAACGGTAAGCGACTACAGCCCTACTACTTTTTTACAGGGCTTCCTTGAGCTGAGCAAATATTTTGTGCAAAGTAAATGAGGGAACAAGAATTTCGTAAGGGTCTGAAACCGCTGTAAGGCCAGGACCATTCCTTATCGAGTGCTTAGAGTAGTTATTATAGATAAACCCCATGCCATCACTGCTGTTCTCATGATTGCAGTAACTTTACTCGGAAAGTTGACCTTATGGCATAGGGCTAAAGTGGAAAGATTTGAATTTCTCATTGTGCACTAAGTGTCCAGAATGTCGTTAATCGGCTAGTCAAACAGTTTCTTACATCCGAAGACTTTATGGTGTATCAAGCGCGCTTATGACTGGGGGAACAACCCACCCATGATAAGATACCTTTCCTCGCAGGGTCAGCTCAACTACACCGCTCTTTCCCGAGCCCACCCAAAAACTCGTCATCTTTTCAAGCATTCAAATTTCTCTTAACTTGGATACTCCATCCGATTGATAGTCGATCTCCCTAACTTTAACTCATTGAATTTCATTCCGTTTTATTTTTGTAGTAATTTTAAAGGGTGTGCGGTGCGAAAAGCTGTTTTCTCTGATGAGACCACCCAGGCTGAAAAGACATGGGGTATGTAATTTAATTCTAAGAGCATTGGCTTTTGAGAAGGGTATGGGGTAGGGGACGTAGAAACATCCAGTGAAAATTCAGTGAAAAAGTCCCTCTTTTTGCTTTTCAACCATAGCCAAAACAATTCGCTTATGAGAATATTCTTTTTTATCGTCAAAAGGATTTAGTTAAGCTTCAAAGTTATTTTTCGCGGAATTCACCGATCAAATAAGTCAAGATCGATTTTGTACGGTTATTGATTTTTCCCTTGAGCGTTCCAAAAAAGCTATCCTTCTTCTGAGCTTCTCCATACATGACAGTTGTATGTGCAATTCGGTTGTAAATGCCTAGTTTATAACCACCTTCGTCATTTCGTTGATACGCATCAAATGGTATACTGTAGCCGTGCCGGACCAAATGAGTCACTTGTCCAATGAACGCGCTAACAGCACCTTCATTTACTCCATTACTGCTACCAATGTGCTGCTTCCTCTAACCTATGCATTGTACTGAAATAATACTTGAATTTTACTTGGGCTTATTTTGTTCACATAAAATTGCTTCTGAATATTTAGTGAACTACTTGATCTACTTTGTGAAGATAATTAAGTAGGTTATGAAATTTGTTTTTGAAGGCTACCACGAACGTAGAAAAATAGGAACGGCGAAAGAAATTTGATTACTCGTAGAAAAAAAGTTAAAATACCATGAAATGACGAAGCTCGAGTAAAGCATAACTCTCACCTAGTCGCAGTAACAAAACATGTAATGTAATAGGGCCAGAATAGTAGCCAGTACAGTAAATCAGCCTCCCTAATTGCGAATAAAATTGAAAACTGACACTGATAGGTTATCATACCTAAAGGCCTTATACCTCGCTGGTCTTGATAGCTTCAGACTGATAAATTTATCTACAACAATCAAAGTCGTTTACACCTTAGCAAGGTGCTGCGTGATGTTTGCTGTTCACTAACAACCCTGATACCAGTTCCCGATGATCTGCGAAAATCAATTACAAATCCTGGATTTATTGATCACGGTATACATACCGTATGCCGGCGCCATTCGACGGTTTTAAATGGTGGAATCGTCACATTTGACCACGCCCACTTTTAGAGGTACATAAACAATAGAGGTGCAGTCCTCATCTCGTCCATGTTCCTTTAATTATTATTTGAATTTTCGTTATTATTTATATGAATTAGAGTGGTCGGTTCGAGTATAACCTCGAGGCGACCCTTTTGACGAATTCTCATATCACATAGGATTTGATTATCTTATCGTAACTTTTTTTCGGGTTCCAGCTTTTCTTCACTATTGTGTGATCCATTTCAGAGGTGGAGCAGACGGCTGGAAGCTGTGATTCTCGAAAGAAAAGTGGAGTTACTGTGCTCAAATGGAGAATTCTCACGACAGCCAGCCGTTGGCCTATTCAGCAGCATGGACGACGTCTGACAGACCTCGCATGACCCTTCAACTTCCCACTCAGCCTGCTGAAAAGGAAGAAAAAGACGTACAACAGTTGACTCGTAGTGCGTTCTTCCACATTTCAGGCCATGAGTTAATTTTCTCTTAAAGTAAAAATACGAAACATGTCATTGATCAGGCTCTTGATCCGGTTGGATAGTTTACTGGTAATCTTACTGCAGTACTGCCATTCTGCGGAATGCACCATGCGATTGAACGGAACACTTTTCCTACACTTTCCTCACCTCTGTGCGGTTGTTCAGACAAGCAAGGAGTAACTAGAAATCTCAAGGAGTGGTTTCGGCTCAGTCTACTCGAATTTCCTTTCGATCGATAGAACTGTTACTGATAAGAAGCCATCGTTCGACACGATGTCATCGCTAACGCTCGCAATTCTGATGGTTTGAATAAGGGCTAAGAATGAGAGCCGCTTTCCTACTATCTGTTACGGTAATTGTACTAAGAAAGACATTCCATCGAACAGTCTGAATGGCTCAACATCAGGTTTTTTCATTCCAGTAGATACTCGGACTTTGATCGAGCCCCACCTATCACTTTTTCTCACTTCGCTCCGTATTTCATGGATAGTCCTTTTCCATCTCGGAACTACTCAACTGCCCTACTGTGTGCCCAGGCTACTGGTTTTTCTCTGTTCTATATTGCCTCATCTTGGCATCAGGAGAAAGCTCCTCTTGGCCAGCTCGTGCTCCTTTTCGCTACAATATTTCTTACTAATCTAAAGATTCGAACTGACGTTTCATTGTCGCGGCATCAGATTTCCTCACTCTCATCGGTGGACTCATTATGAGTAAAGTATAGCGACAGACTCCCCAGCAAATGGTAACATTTCCAGATAATCGTGGTTTCGACCAAATCTTCACTCCTTCATGATTTCATCAGGGGGCTTTGTCTCAGGTAAGATAGTAGTAACTGTGCTCGTCTGCAAGACACCATTTCTTGAGAAGGGAGCAGCTCGGGCCAGGGACCCCTTATGCACTGCTTTCTGGATTCGGCAGTCGATTATCTTCTCTTTCTTAAGCGACTATGGACTAACAGTGGGGTAAATAGCGGTTTTCTACTTCGGAGCCTAGTCCTTTACCAGTTGAGCTCGGCAGCTCTCTTACATCATCGGAGCCGCCCCTTTCAGTAGGGGCTATCATCTACTAATGGGGATTTAGAATCACTCGGTTAAGTCATTAACCTCGAATTTCTATTTCAACGAAAGGGATGACAGGCCTAAAGCGGATTTCGACCGTACAAACCGTACAAATGGGGCGTTGCCTTCTGTCAGCGCTCCATCTCCGTCACAGCCTCAAAAAATATTGGAGCCGCATGATGAAAGCGTCGTGGTCAGTACAACTGGGATCATCTCATACGAAACGTTCCTGAGTCAATGTTTAGTCTGGGTAATGCCGAATTTAGGCTGAAATCGAGAAAATTGCTCGTGTTCAGCAACTCTCAATGATTGGTCAGAAAAAACTTCATTAGCACCACTGCATAGAATCACCTGAGTCTGATTAACTATTCAACAGAAAAATATGTTAAAGTTGAGTGGTAAATGGCATTCTAACGTTCTCAGCTTGACAGCGACACTAAATTTTTCTCAAAATATTTAATTTAAAATATTTCTCGCGTAAGAAAGAATGATGGCGATTTGTTGGGCTTTCAGTGAAAGTCGAACCCGATCTACCTCCGTCTTTCCGACAATCCGTCGTCATTGAACCACAGCCAGCAGCAGTTGATGTACGACCGAATTATTCCATTATTTCTGGTAAGTAATAACACGTGAAACCGTATTACACACAGTCATAACTGAAGAGCAGTTGATGATGCTAGCGGTCGCGAAGCGGCTCAGGAACCCAGCGAATCGATAGTGCTCCATTGATCTCTATTGATCTTCTTTTTTTCAAAATTGATTTCTTTTCGTAATTGATGGAAGCATCCTATTTTATTATTTATTGTTTTTCAGTAGCCTTCTGTTATATTTAATTGCTTCCTTTTACTCAGAATCAACTGTCTCCATGAAAATTCATTTTCTTTATCTTCAGGATATCCGCCTCCACCGCTTGAAACTCTGTCGCCGTACAGTGTAGAAAGTATAACTGGTATGGGGATACCGTCATACACCAATAATTACATATATAGCTATCAACAACCTAATCTCAATTTCCAGCCAGCTCAGTCTTCAGCTATTAATGGGTTTGTGCATTTTACCTATACCTGCAATGTTGGTTCTTTGAAAACTTTATTTTAGAAATATCATCTTCCATCCTTATCCATCAACAACTACTCATTATATAGACACCACAAATAATACATTTGATCTCAATCAGGTATGGCACCAGTCGATTTCCAGTATAAATTTGTAGCTGTTCACGGTTCCGCCTGTATGTGTCATGGCGAACGCGTCGCTACCGCTCGCGTCACATATTGCTGTACGTATGCCATCGCGCTGCACGAGTTTAACATAAGTTTTTAGCACTATTTTCCACCTGCACCTTCATTGGAATGCTTGAAATGTGGCGAATCATGCGGTGACAACCACTCAATAACGGGCGGATATGTATGTGACAACTGTTATCTTGGAATGGACAAGCCTACATATACTGTAAGTATAGGAATTGCTCTTACTGTTGTCTATGCACTACCATAGAACATGAAAACAAGGGAGGAAAGGTTTTCCAGTTATATCCTCCCACATCGATGGAGCCCCGGCATACCGTTGAAGCGATCCCCGTATCTAAATCAAGAAGCGGCTCATCACATAAGAAACCTTCAGCAGCAGTAAGTCCTTGTGACTTATATCATTTAGTAAGATAGCTGAATAAGAATAAACGATTTACTTCAAGAACGGCAATTCTTTCGCTGATCACTCCGCCCGGAATAAGCTGGACTTCTAGTCTTTCGCTATCTCTCAGAAGGGTTAGGCAGGGATGGGTAGTACCAGAAAGCGCTGTTGGCCCAGCACAGATCAACAATAGGTTACCTAATTGTGTCCTTCCCCTCCATCCTTTCTGACCGACGTCTGATTGAGATACATAGGATCGGGCTTCCGTCTGGTAAGTTGAAGGCACTGAGCTGTACCTTAGCTACTCTTAAGTCAGTGCATTGGCCGGCTTCGTTACCATTAACCTGGACTGGAATCGAGTGCATGGCGCATCCCGAAACTTATGGGAATAGGGTGTTCCATGGGCTTCTCCTAGCCGAGAAATCTTGAGAATCCTCCACCTTTTACTGTCCTTTTGTGACGGAAGCAATAGTAACGCTATGAATCGAACCCCTGTACCCCGCGCGACACACATCGCCGTGACATACAATTACCTCTTACTCTATAAGTAAGAGATATTATAAGATATAAGATATAGAGATACAAGAGATTTCTCTCATTTTCAAAATGATACTAACTCCTACACTCTGGAAAAGAAATTGCAGGACTTCCGACTCACTAAACTCCCAATTTCAGCAAAATTCGCAACGGAGGCAAGGCTTGGTTTGTTCAAACTGCGGTGGAACGAATACAACGTTGTGGCGGAGAAATGCTGAGGGAGAACCAGTTTGCAAGTGTGTCTTTAGAATCGAGAACAACTTCAAGAATGTATTCCAAGTTTTTATGTCCGATTCCATTAAAAATATTCTTTTAGCGCTTGTGGGTTATATTACAAGCTTCATAATGTTCAACGGCCACCAACAATGAAGAAGGACGGACAACTACAAACCAGGTACGGTTTGATGAGTCTCACTACCCAATGATGTATTAGTACTGTAATGTAATGTAGTTAACTGAAGTAATAGTGATACTCATGCTTTAAAACCTACACATTTAAGGAAACGAAAAGCAAAATCGGATGGAACGAATACTGGTAAGAAGCGAGACCGGTCTAGTAATTATACTCAGTCAACACAAGCGATTCCAGATCGGAGTGAGCACCTTAATACTGCCTCAGTACAATCAACTATATTATGAGCACAGAGTTTCAGGTACCACTACGTATCAGCCAGCATTCAGTTCGATCGGTTTCTCCAATCAACTAGATAGCAGCTATTCTCAAATGAACGGCTATTCCTCTTCCTGGCAGAGCTCTGGTGGTCTTGGCACCTCAGGTACCTAACATGGAGTTTATTTCTCACCTTAAGTGGAACTTCAATCGAAAGCATCTTGGTTTATTGATGTTCCATTCAGGGATGAGACCCTGGAGGACACTAAGGGAAGGACACATTGACCCGTCCCTGTGCACTGGGACACGCAGCTGAGTTGGCCACAGGGTGGGGTTCCAATTGGTAGAGAGCCTGCGATGGCCAATAAGAGGCATTCCCGGCCCACGCAAGAGCGACTAAAAGACCATTTAGGTGGGACCTTGCTCACATTTTAAGCTTAGAGAAAAGCAGTACAGGTTTACAGAAAGTACAGTCAAGAACAAAAATGTTTGTTATTAGGCAGTCTACCAATGAAAACCTCCACAGCGTTTTCAGTAGCACCTGGTTGTAAGGCGATCATATCTTGCCTCAGCACGGGCGAGCTTTTCCAGCATACTCCGAGGACACGTTTTACTCATAAGGACTTAGCCGCTTTCACCGTAGAATGTGGACATAAAAAATCGAATATTGATTGAGCCTGCTGT
The DNA here is from genome assembly GCA_900617895.1 of Haemonchus placei. Classification (NCBI taxonomy): domain Eukaryota; kingdom Metazoa; phylum Nematoda; class Chromadorea; order Rhabditida; family Trichostrongylidae; genus Haemonchus; species Haemonchus placei. The sequence goes on along the minus strand of UZAF01017176.1, from coordinate 27,681 downwards.
ATATAAAGAAGAAATCAAAACAAGCAAAATCAATCTATAGTTTATGACACGTATGTGGGAAGTTTAGTTGAGCTATTCAGTCATTCAGTGAACTGTTTGGACCTGATAACTTCACGGATGTCTTGATAGTGTTTCCTTCAGGCCCCACGATAGGTAGGAAACCGCACCTGAGGGTTAAAATAAGAAGAACACCAAAAGATTTGGGTATACGTGAAATGGGAGTGATTCGATCCTGAATGCACGACAGGAGGGATGTTCCGTCTCCCACCTTCCCACCTATACTTCACTGTCAGAACGGAATCAGAAAAAAAGATGGCTCACTGTTTCTCCTCATTCTTTTCCTTCACTGAATAGCTAATTTTTCAGGTTCAGACTCCAGTCACTCGTCTGCTTTCCATTCCACCTATCCCTCACCGTATGCGCCATCAATCCCGAAAATATCCGAGGTATTTCGATTCCTATAATGTTCTTAGAAATAATCATCGTGAAAAGCACTCTTCAAAATGAGTGTGTGGGCGAAAATACGTTCTTTGGTCATGTTACTTGTCTCCCAATGACATCGCTTCTGAAACGATACCGATTCCCCAGCAATGGGATAAGAGCAATCCGGCCCGGGTCTTTGCCTACTCGCTCGTTGCGGGTGGTACCTTTAAAAACGTCAATTGCTATGGTCCTCAGTGGCAAATTT
>UZAF01017176.1:1615-21923 GCA_900617895.1 Haemonchus placei | reverse complement strand
GTTTCTCCACGTGGAGTGGAGGATGCGCCACGTATCCTACTCCGGTACGACCACTAGTTTTTTGTGAGCATATTGGTCCCAAAGTTTGACCCCTACTGTCCTTTCGAATATATCGACACAGCTGATGTAAAAGTTGTGCTTTCAAAGTTTACACTGAATAACAATGGATGGATCTGGGATTTAATAGTTGTAAGAGTGCCACTTGGCACTTCCACTATTGCGACATTTGCATCTATTTACTTACTGGTAATATGAAACCTCAGAAAGCGATTTAGTACAAGTGCAAAGAACACATCATGAGCTGCTGGCTCCACGGATTTCAGGGTTTTCCTGAGGAAAATCGTGATCGGAGGATCATCTTTTTTCTTTGAAGATCATCACCGTAGCCTTCTGTTCAAGAAAATTCGTCATCGGTTGCTCCGTGTCCCTTATCAGTACTATCTATACTTACTTACTTTTTCCTTTCTACTCGGAAGAGTAAGGTTTGCTTAGTTCATACATCATTCAGAGGGGGCCGCTTTCTTTGATGGAAACATTCGTACTTTGCACGACAGAAACTTGATAGCCTCATCATACATATGTCCGCTATGAGCCCTCGCACATTGATTTTCGCTTCTCATACAACTAAAATAGTAGTTCCGCTCAATGGGAGCCTAATATCTGAGGAAATGAGCCCAGGAAAGGATAGCTAGCAGGACACCATCGATCGTTCTGGAATATGTCGCGCGTTCAACATCTATCAGTAACGTTCCGCTATTTGGAACCTTTCAAACGATCCGCTAGGCATGGTATTTGATCCCCAAAACCAGAGTGATCAGAATATTCCACTCAAAGCATAGGAAAATCGACTGATCAGGCGTAGAAGTCGAACTCGCGACCATGTCCTCAAAACGGCGCCTCTTACCACTGCATTATACACGGATAGTTCTACTATCCGGAGCACTACATGGGTCTTTATTTCAGGCATAACCCTTATGGACGGATTTATGTATATATTTGGCTATGGTATGCAACGAGCATATCTACTTCCAGTGTATATCACCTTTTTCACGGATATCTCGTCCATTTACACTGTCTCCAGGCTTCCTCATATAGGTTCGTTATTGCTAAAGAATTCAAATGAAAACGCAAGCACACCACCTAGTAACCAGTATAAATTCAATCTACTCTGCTGCATGTAAGCTTGCACTCAAAGTGTCAAACCCAGGCTATTGGAAAGCAGACAGCTCATTTTACATTCACTTCATTCGAATTCATTCCGTTTATTCAGTAGTATAAGTTGCTTTTTGAACTTGTAATTGGATTCCATGAGGTACTTGTTAGAACTAGAACCAGTTACCTTGGGTGAAGTTATGCTGTAGTTGATGGTCGATAGACTTCTTTTGCCCATTTTACGTCATCACATTAGCAAACTCATCAGAGAATCATTCCAAATGCAATCTCATCAACAAGTATCAGGCACCAGTAACTATGCAGTAACACCGTTTACTGAATGAGCCATAATAGTATGATGAAGTTGGTAAGAGGCGGAACGCATAGGCCGCCGCCGCGCCTTATGTACGTGTGCAACGGGAAATATTTTGCTATGCCCCCCCCCCTACTAAGTTCTGTTCTCCCAAGAGTACTTCCGCGAATATTTTCAGTTCGTTGGTTTTTCGCTCGTCTATTCTCCACATCAACCTGCCTCATTGCACTTATCTTCACAAAGGAACTTTCACGATGTTCACGACGTTTTCTGGCCATCGTGGCCACTACGGCTATTTTCTATGCGATTTTCTCGTTACCATATGATATTTTTGAATCGTCTACGTAAGCAAGTAAATCCTCGATGGTGCGCTTTGTTAAGTGGTATAACTGTAGTAGTTGTTATGTTATTATTTATTGTTTTTTGCTACTGTGGCCGAAAAAGTTTCATGTGTGAGGATCATGAATTCCGTCGTTTTTCACATGCAAGTGCCTTCAAGTAAACATGTACAAAGGCGATCCATGTGAAATAAACATGAGAGAGGTGTAAGGCTTGCTTACACGGGTCCTGAGCAACCGCAGTTCAAAGATCTGTCCCCCAGACACCCTTCGAATGCCCTTCCTCGGCTTTCAGGCTCTGTACTTGCTTTCCTTACTAATTCGTTCTTGACCACAATTAGGGACAATTTTTAGCATTAGAGGCTCAACACAATTATCCAGACAGCCCTGTTTTCTCGAAAGTTCGTCTGGACCTTTTCATGTCTGGATTACTCGACTTCCGAACAGCAATTCCAAGAGATATCTCTTATATGGTAATTCTCGCTGTAAACAAGTAAAGTTCTAGTATGTTCTCTGCAAACTAGTATAATTCTAGTAGTTGTTATATTGTATATGTGAAGTTTTTCACAACTGTAACTGGAAAAGTCTCGTGTAAGGTTTGTAAATCCTTAGGCATAGTTGTTTGGTATGTTCTAGGACAATATCTCCCTTTTTTCAATTCTCGATTCTATAAGCTCCTTTTTGGGTATTCTATAAGCTCCCATTTGGGAGGCCACTATTTTTCGAACTTGTAATTTCTGATATTTTGGTTACTTGTTGAGCAGGATCAATGCGACCTTGTGGGATTAACTAGCGGCCACCTCTACTACCCGCATGGTCCACTAATCGATCCATGGATCAGCTCCCTCCTTGGAACAACTCCCAGATGGCCCTTGGTAAGGCTAGGGCAAAGCTTGGAGCCTACGCTCTTAGTAAAATCCCACAGCGATGTATGTTTGGATCATATTTAATGGAATACTTTTGCTCCTACTGCTTGTAAAGCTCCACGCACGGAATTCCGGCTTCCGAATGGAGACTCGGAAGTCAAGCCACCTTGATAGGCCCTAATAGGGCTTCTGCTCAGTCATCAATGCCCTCCTTAAATAGCCTGTGATCAGGAAAAATTAAAAACGCTGAGATTAGGGTTCAGCTGGTGATAATTAAAAGCAAGGACTACACCGTGAGATAGCGGTCAACAAGTACACCAGCTGCTTTATTTTTACCAAAGCAGAGCAAAAATCATTTAATTAAAATTATTGAGAAAAGGCTCAAATAAGTATATTCAATTAGATATTCGCAATGTAGTGCAATGGGAAAGAGGTCGATTCTTTCTACTTAAGTTCTAACGGAAACAATTCGTTACGGGTTCGAACTTTTCAAGGGCTGTCTGTAAGGCTCAAGAAAAATTGAATTTAAAGGGCGATAGGGAAGGCTTCAAGTGAGTTGCAGCAGAGTAGAGGTCGGTTCAGTCCGAGTCTCTCCTCTTGCCTGAGCCAGTTGTCAATAGCAACTTCGGCGGAGAGTTTAGAGATTCCAGCTGAGCATCAGCTGATCCCACCAAGTCATTCACATATTAAAACCTCGTTTGAATGCCTTCACGACAACGAAAGTATGTGAAATGATTGGCCTATCCGAGAATAACTCGTCCACTTTTTTGTTTTACCAGTTTACATCCGGATAGGAGCCAAAATGTACTTTAATAAGAGCCAGCAGAAATGTATGTAAACGAATCCGGTCAGGTTGACGTACTTCTGCCAATTTCAAGAGGTGTGCCGTTTCTTTGTGTAAGCACAAATAACCCTCAGTTTTTCCTACCGAATGCAATCAAACATCAGCCAATGTGTCAACAAATAGTTGGTAAATAGAACGTGAACGTGATTCAGTGAAGCTGCCGCCAACTTGCGACCGGGCCTGAACCCCCCTCAGGTGTGTTTCTGGTCCCTTAGAGGCCAGAAAGGTAACTACCTCCATTCATTTTTGCCTCTGAAACGGGAGCATCGAACGATCATTTGTTTTACAACTAAATATCTTTCATCGGTCACTTTTCTGTTACGACCAGTAGCAATTATTTACTTGTTGCACATCTGTTACATGACAAAATGACTACTTCTACTGGTACCATGTCAAGAATGATCGATACTTGTTCCTAGACTGTTGCATAGGTTTTCATCGTGCTATGAGTTACATTTAACTCTACATCTATGAGTACACTCGATAGACAGTCACGTACCGATGGCAGGCTTTTTCACGTGGGCGTGCGTTACTATCTCGTCCACCCATTAACTTTTCCTCCATTACTGAACTCACTTTCCTGTAAAGTTCACTTCATACTCTGCCTTTTGCTTCTTCTTTCTCCAGTGAAACCAGTCAGGTTCTCATCGCTTGTTTTCCATGATTTATATGAGGCACAATAACCGGTTACGACGCCAAATTTCTCCTAAATGAGAAGCGAGCTTGATAGGTGGACCTTTCATGGCCATGGCCTATGTGCCAAGCTGTTCCAGCCCATTGGAATTGGAAACGTTCCAATTCGATGATCGGCTTTTCATGGAAACTCGCCAGATCGCATGCCATGCATACGCGCCGCGCCATTGTTTTGTCTGACGCAGGCTGCCGATCAAATTGAAAGGACTTTGTCGCTTTACAGCGATTTTTCAACAGACAACCACTCCCTGGAGACCATAGCAATGGAGTTATTCTGATTGTTCAGGACGCCTGTCCGTATAGGTCCCCCCGCGAACTACGATCGCTTACTAGATGCCCCTAAATGCCACGCCCATGAGAAGGAACTGTTCAAGTATGTATAGGAGCATCATCCATTCCGAATTTTCCTTTTAAGACATTCTCCTATGTTTAGCTCCACCTACATCATAAACTATTTAGATAAAGAATTCATCAGTCATAATCCAGTCGGTTCTAGATTGCGCCATGATCTTGATTTCTATGCTAAATCGTGGAGCTTAGATAGGGTTTCATGTCTAGGTGTGGGCCCATCCCCAAAATGAAAAGTGCTATAGGGAGGTGCCACCCCAAGTTTTACACCATTACTCCTTTTGCATTATTTAAAGTACAAATATATTCGAGTTTATACAAAAGATGGTGGATAATCGATAGGCATTCAGAGCGGTAATGAAGTTTCGCTGGAACGCTTCTTGAACCCGCCCCCTCCAAATCCTCGACTTTGGCTCAGACTCACATCAGAAGCGTCAGGCAAGAGTGGATGCGGGTGCTTTATGACCCTTGGAAAAAATGAACTCATATCCCTTGCATTAACAGCATAGGTTGAGGAATAGACGCCCACTGAAGTGCAGATCGAATTTCCCCGGACCATTGACGATGANGACGACGAAACGCTTAGGGCGGCAAGCCCAAGGGCTGAATGTCGAGCACCATTCAGCGTGATTAAGAGAGTTCAACCATGAGCCGGCACATGCTAATCGCTCTGAATCGCATTCCGAGCCCATTTGCACACTCTTTGACGCCAGGGACGCAGAGCAGGTTGTCTGGCGTCTCTGGGCTCTGCCCTGACGGGGCGTTGGCGGCGGCTCTCGAGGGGGGGTTGGCTGGGCGAGGCCGGCGGGCCGGCTGGCTGGCTGGCTGTCTCTCGCGCCGCCGTTCGAGGCCGGCGCTCGGTCCAAGATACCTCCTTTCTCGAGAGGAGGAGCAGAGTAGGAGGACGAGGAGGAGGGCGATGAGGGGGACACGAAAACGACGGGACGAGGACGAAGTTGTAGTGCCTCCTCGCATCCACCAACTCACCATACATCACTATAAGCCGGGCATGTGCTCTCTTTTGTTTATCCTTCACTCTTGTCCATCCTCATTTGCTGTGGTCTAGTTTAGTTAATTTCACGTATCGACCTGGTTTCGTTTTTTTTTCTCACGTCCGACATTTCCCACAATGCAATTGTGCGATAGGCACGTTGCTTTTGACTAAACCAGTTGAATGCAGAGCTTTACAATTTACTATGCTGTTCTTATAGTGTAGTAGTATGACTCACAATTACTTTGTATTTGTCACTACAATTTCGCTACAATGTACTCGCGACACTGTCCTTGACCCGACGGTTAGCTGGATGAGGTTTACCCGTTAGCTTTTCGAGCAGACGGGCCTCGTCGTTGCCCTATCTTCGGACTGCTTGCCCTCAATCGCTGACGAGGTCATATCGAATCTCATGGGCGTCGAATTGCGGCAATTGCTTCGTTGACTCACGCTCAAGACCGCCTACTGAGCCAATCAAGCCATTGCCCCCTTTCTTCTTCTATTTCTGCAGTTGCTGAATTTCAACACATCCATTTTTAGCGCTAGCCCCTATCTGTCATCCTCGGAGTCGACGTGGTTCTGACCCACATTTGGCTTGTCTGATGACCGACAAGCCGTTGTGTAGCCGAAAAGATCGTAATCAATTCATACTAAGCGCCTTTATATACGACAACAATACCGTTTAACTCGTCCAAATTAGCAATAACGTCCAATTTATCTGTCCGCTGGTTCACTCTTATTTGGGTATTGATTTCGGCATTACGCTCCACTGTAGCCTTCTGGAATATCAGCATCTCATTGAATTTCTGACTAACACGGTTCCTAAGCATGTTAAGTAGAAATCGATTATTCAAGAAATTCTGGACACAGTCATTCAAATATGGGCGACGTGATTTTGCCCGTCAAGCTTTACTTTTTCACGTTTTCAAAGAAATACTACTTTCGTCCTCGCAGGACAGTAGTTCTTGTTTATCGATTGGAGGCTGAAGAAGCTGATGAAGGTAATTCGCCTCACGAAATGTTCCGTACGAACCTCCGGACTGTTTCCCTGAAACTTAACCCCATCACACCATTCCTAGAAGACTTTCGTTCCAGGAATCCTTCCATAGCGTACGGTAGCGTATAGGACTACTTTCTCGCTTATTTCTTGTTTTTATTTCCTAAAGATTGTAAGCTCAAGAAAAGCTCCCAGAAGTAACAGACGGCCACAATGATGAATTGCATGGACGAGTTCTAAATGGCGCCTAATGGTCTCATACGGAAATTCTCCATCCTGTCCTTTGCTAGCGTGTGTATGTAGACGTGGATCGTTATTGGTAGCACTACTTTTCCGATTGAAACATGTCGCTTGAGATGGTAATTGTTGTGACTTGTGTCGTGTGAAACTTCATCTCTGATTCATGACTCATTTTGTCAACATTGCACACTTATACATCTTTTCTGACTTCACTATCGCAAAAATGATTCCCCCGTCATGTAGGCGTGGCACGATGACGTTATCAGAAATCTGATTTCAGATTGATGTGTGATCAGAGGTTAGTGTGAAGAAGCAACGTCGCAACGTGACGACGACCACGACGACAGCGACGGCTACGACTAAGAAGGTGTACGACGATGCGTATTAGTGACTGGTTCTTCGTCAACCTCATACAGCTCACTATAACATGGAATCTAGTATTCACCTATTGTGTTATGTACGATGTTTGCCATATGGAGCGATCAAGTCCGATGAATTGTCGTGCGGACGAAAATTTCACGGCGCGGCCTATACAATCCTTATCCGACGATGCCGCCAAGAAACTGGAATACATTTGTCCTCATCTACTAGAAGGTAACTCTTGAACTTCTTTTTTCACTATCCATTGTATTTGTTTGTTAATGTTTTCCTGGCCAGTGTGCTCCTGCCTTTTCGGGTATATATATTTTTGTTTGAGTGGTAGCCTCTTAATACGGATCATCCCTGCGACATTTCAACGTATTTCGCTTTGTTTTCAGTGCTTTGTTAGGTTTATGTGTTTTTTCCTTGAATTCATTAACTCCGTAATCGTGTTTTCATACTTTAAACCCCCGAACAGTCGATTGCATGGGGTTAAATGATTATTGATTAGTACACGCGTAAAAAATACTCATTGCTAAGATTTTGGATCAACGCACTAAGGGGGGTGTGCTGTACTGTAGGAAAAAAAGCAGACAGTCATCATTTACCATTTTGTTGCATCTTTTTACTCCCACTGTAGAATTCTCATGCAGTCGGTAGATGTACTTACTTACAGGTAATGATGGTATTTGTTGTTCATCAGCTCAAGTGCTCGCAATGAGTAAGCAGTTACGGCAAGCTGGTAGTTTACTTGAAAGGTGTCCATCATGTTATGATAATTTTCAAAAATTATGGTGTGAATTCACGTGCTCACATCGTCAACATGCATTTATTGAGGTTAGTTCCTTCTCATGATCACTACTTTATTTTCTTTATTTTTTAGCGTTTGTAAAGTTTTTTCATGTGCATTAGGTTGTTCAGTACTGATTAGTTTTCCACGTTTTTTCATCAACTCTCTTATCGGTAGTGATTAAAGTAGTAGTACCATAGTGAAACAGCTGCTTTCATGCTGTTCGCTGATAAGCAATGATAGCTGGTCGCGAGCGGCGAGCGATCACTGATCTTTGTAGAGTGTAGACGTTCCAAAAATCAAACACTGACTACTTGTAATCAAGAAACTTTGTAGTAGCGTCGAACTCTGAATGGGATTAATCTCCATGACTTTTGATTGCCTATTCAATTTCATACCATCTGCTACTTTCAGATTCTACAAGAGCTTGACGTACCCGAAGCCAATATATCATATGTTAATAAAGTACGGTATAATGTTAGCAAAGAATTCACGGATGCATTATACAACTCATGTAAAGATGTAAGTTTTACTACTTGGTTTCTTGTGTGCCGCTTATTTTGTACATGTTTGTCTCATTGTTCCTCTTATTGACGACTTATTGGCGTGAGTGAACATGGCGTTGTTATGTTTTTGTTTACTGACAATGGCATGTCTTGAAGAGGTACGATAATTCGGTTAGTTTGAAATTTTAAGGTTTCCATGACTGGAAGTGCCACAAAAGCGATTCGATTGATGTGTGGCAGTTTAAAGAAAAATGAGGAATGTACCATTGATAATTGGCTGAAATTTATGGGAACTCAAAATCATCGTATCGGTATACCTCTTGGAATCGATTTCAACATTATCGATCCAATAGTAAGCGTTTTCCTTCAGTCAATCCTTTTTCTTGTTTTTCTTTTGCATTCATGAGTTGTTGATATTCACGCTCGAAGGGAACATATGCATCAATGAGTCTCATTCCTAGACTTCTGCATATGTGACTCACATGTGTTTTCTTCTTAGTGGGCGAGAAGCCAGAGAAATGAAAGGATTTAATCTTTCGAAATTGGGTCTCAACAGTTCAATTTCGCAGATTGAGTATGCCTGCTGTATGGTGGTACCTTTGTGTAGCATTGGGTAGCGAGAGGTAACATGATTGCATTTAAATCGGTGGCCATACCTAGAAATGAAAGCAATAGCAAGATTATTCAATATTAGAAGGCATATGCTAATGTCTTATATCCACTAAAATACAATATGAAAACCATTACACCGGAAAGTTGGAAATGTGCTCAGAAATCTTGACAAATGCGAAGGCAAAACGAGTTTGAGATATTTTATTTGCTTTCATTGACGTAGTATTGATGTATTACCAATCATTTTGATTAAGGAGGAGCTACAGGCTGGATCGGATTATTTCATGACGGTATCCACAACGCCATGCCACATGTCACCCCGATATGGTCGTGACAAGTGCTCCAGACAGGACTGCACAGCTGTACAGGTTGTGGACCTATTCCCTAGAGATGAGGGCACTAAGGTGATTCCTAGAAATGTTTTTTTTTTCTTTTGATAAAGGACTCGTATGAACTGGTTAACAATGTTTTTCTTCACGTTGAATATCGATTTTGGAAGTGTTTTTTGAGCCTAGTTTTTGAAATAATGTGTTCATTAAGTAGAAAAGGGCTTACGCGCCATTCAAAAAAGGCCTAAAATTTGCCTAAAAAGATCTGATACGTATCAGTTGATCGCCTACGTGTGCTGGTTTGGGGTTTTGGCATAACTTGAAAGTGATAGAGTGTGTACCAGTTAAATAATCTTTTTTCCTCCCTCACATTTTCTTACGACGGGTTTTTCTTAGAGTAATCTAAGCGCTATACCAATCCACGTGCTCTTGAATGTGGTTTATGCTTTGGTTGCAGTTTCACATCCTTATCTTACCATCGACGTTCTGCCGCTCAAAATTCTGAACTTTGGGAACGATGCTTTAGTTCATTGAGTGATCTGTTGTTGAGTGTTACTCGACGTTCACTCCCTTAGGAGTCCGATGTTTTTCACGACAACTGCCAGCATTTTTGAATTTCTGATCGAATTTGTCCACCCGACTAGTGAGATGGCTGACGGATGAGCAGCGCTGATGCCTCAAAACACAAGTGCATGTGCTGATATATGGTCTGCAGCACAATGGCGGTGTTTGGTGTGGGGTGTAACATGATCGATGTATGCTCATGAGAAGTTCAAAGCACGTCGAATGGCATCTCACTTGGGCCGCATTTCCGGTTCCGGAATTTCTGCATCGTGGTGGGATGTTTGTGCACGCAAACAAATGCGTGAATTGCTGACTTCCCGAGTTCGCATGAAATCTTCTCGAAAGAGAGCTACGGCGTCTGGGAAGGTCGGCTGGAGTCGAAAAGTTTCAGGGTTCCCATAAAGATATGGAAGCCCTAAACAGGGTTTTTGGGTGCTATTTAGGAGACTCGTTTCTTACACTACTTGTTTTTATTTATCCACTCTACTACATTGATGTCCGAGTTGTTCGTGGGTCTTTCATTCGTCCATGGTTAAACATAGCCTTTCTATTATGACATTTCAATAGTTTGAGAGCGCTCGTTCAATGGGGGGCCGTCATGACTCAAATGCGGAACACTTAGGCGGCATGTTTGTCCCTGGTAACTATTCGGCGCTGAGTCATATCGTGGAGGCGCTCCATCATTATAGAGCTACCCCGCAAAAAGCGGAGGAATCATGGAAAGGGAGGTTTGTTTACAAACTGGAAGGGGTGAAACATAAATGAAAATAAGTCACACTGGCATATAATGGCAAGATTTTTTGAGGTTGATTTTTTCCCTTTTCTCAAGATCTCTGTTCTATCGAAAGGAGCACTTTCATAGCTTCAAAAATACACTTTCCGAATCCATCACGCTTAGCAGTTTAGCTAGCTGCGGCTTGGAAACGTCTGCAAAACGGCTCTATTCTTTTGCGACACGAAAAACTTCGTCGCCCTTTTGCTGATGCTCATTTTTCAGGAAGTATGTCAAGTACTAGGAATGGGCTGTAAAGTATTCCTTCTTTTTGGATCATTATTTATATTTGCCGGTGTGCTCATATTTATGGGTTTCTTGCATTTGTTTCATAGTACTAGTACAAGTGATTCTGAATTGGATCGTATAGATTACAAGGTGAGTCATATTGTCCGAATTCGTAATCGTCCCCAAAAAGTTGAATGACTTTCAGAGCGTTAATACAAATATGGGTCGGATTCGTACAATGGGTGCGTGGATTCAAGATCAGCTCAAGTATAATGGCGAAATGTTTGGACGAGTATGTTTATTTACAGTTGAAACTGGAGAATGTACAGTAACACCTCCACCTTCGAGAAAAAGTGATTTTTCAGTTTGTCGTTCAACATGCATGGTTCGCGTTTCTGTTTGGCTCCTTCATTGCGGTTATTTCTATATCTGGAAATGTCTTCCTAAAGTTCACAAATGATCCCTTAGAAATGTGGACTTCAGCACATAGTTTAGCCCGTCAGGAGAAACGGGTTTTCGACCAAAGTTTCGGGTCAGTATTTATCGTTCTTCTAACCCTCTTCTGTTTTTTCGACACTTAAGTGATGACCTGAATTTCAGGCCCTTCTATCGTGTAGAACAAATAATTATGTATCCAAAGGTTTTTGAACAGGTGGTAGATGGTCCGCATGGAATTCGGATGGGAGCAGTTTTTCACAAGAAATTCATGCGTGAGGTAACATCTTTGATAGATTACTTAATTGTTTGTTTTGAAGCTTTTTTAATTCGTCAGTGTAATGTGAATAACAAATGAAAAACTTATTCAGGCATTTGTTATTTTGTCTCGAATTCTTGGAATCTCAGCTACGATGCCAGATGGCAGGCATGTCACGCTTGATGACGTTTGCTTTCGACCCATGGGTCATGACTATGACTGCCTTATTTATAGCCCCACAAATTATTTCCAGGTGAGTCTTTTTGGCTCAGAAGATCTCACACTTCCCTGAGGGAGGATTGGAGGAGCTGCTTTGGAATATTTTCGTGGTAGATGCAGCTGCGAGGGTATTAAATGTGATCTTGCTCAAAAGTGCGGCAGGGGTTCGGTCTGAAGCATTAGTGGGAAAGACTTCTGTATATTGGGTCATCTCTTTGACATTTTCTACCATAACAACTCATTCTGTAACCGTTACGCGTCCGCTCGCGGTGTTTTTTGGAATCTCGTTCTGCTCCTTCTGTAGATGTTTGATATTCTTGAATGATTTCAATATTGCAATCAGCGTTGTATTCCAGCAAAATATCTCATTGCTGGATATTTCTGTTACTGCTCATGTGTCCCCTACTCCTAAAGATGAAAGTGACGATTTGGACTATTATGCGGATGAAACAGAGGCACCCCAGGAGAAGGTGGAAACGAAGGGTTACTTGGATCACATCTATGATTGCATCGAGTAAGCCTGATTTTATATTTAAATCTTATTGAGACCACCCAGATAACAAAGTTTCTATGCGGTTCATCTTCAGAAACCCTTACAACATCGAGACATCGACAAAAATGAGCTGCCTGGGCACGTACGGTGGTCCAATCAATCCGGAGATTGTTTTCGGAGGTGCATCGGAGAATTCTATGGTTAGTATTGTACTGGCTCGATACATTCCTTCATGAAATTCATTTTTTCAAACGCTGGCAATTTTCCAGCTGACTGATTCTAATGCTCTGATTATCACGATTCCGCTCAACGGCAAGTCATCGAATCTGAAGAAAGCCATGGCGTGGGAAGAAGCGTAAGAGCTTTTGGTTTCTTTGTCAATATTGTCTCACACGCTATTATTTCTGTCATATCAATACAGCCTACTCATTTGTAAGCAATTATCGGACGAATCTTTGGTTTATGACAAACGGCTGCTATCGTGTCGTGATAATTGCGTTTGGAGCGATAACGATGTGTCACATCGGTAGTCTTTAAGTTCTTATCACTTTTTTCCTTACAGGTTTATCGCCCTGATGAAGGAGTACAAGCATGATGGCATCCAAGTGTCGTTTATGGCAGAAAGATCTATTTCGGTGAGACTTTTTTCTTTTTTCTTTGGGTAATGGAATTCGCAATGATAGGCTAGGGACAAGAATGAACCCTGCAGAACGGTGCTAAACTTTTCTCATGAAATCAGTTTTATTTACTGGAGCGAAGTAGTTTTTTTGGAAACAAACTTTGTACTTAATTTTGCATGAAAGATGTAGAAAAGATCCGGTAATGCTTGTTAGGGTTCAAAGCGCACAATGTGATTAATATCTTTCCGTCGGGATTAATTAATTCCCCTATTGCGTGAGAATTACCATGCAGAACAGAGGCCCTTTGCTAGTTCACTCATGATTACTAGTTCCCAGGGAGGGGACAAAACTGAGACAAATTGTTGGAGACTACCGGTGACGTTGGAAGGGAGCATTCCTCAGGTTGACAGCGTTGACAGCTCTATGACGCACTCCACAACGTGATGATTATGTCAAAAATGAGTCGCGTGCCATTTTATGGACATTTCCTGATTCTTTTTCTTCCTTAGGGGTTGTTATTTCACTAACCCACCTTTCTTGAGCTCCAACTTGTCTAAGCTTTGTTGGTATTGGCTTTGAAAGGTGATTGTCTTGATACATTTTTTTCGTTTCAGGATGAAATTGAAAGAGAGAATTCATCGGACGTGTATACAGTTCTGATCAGTTGTATACTAATGATCGGCTATGTAGCGTTTGCTCTTGGGCAATACATTGTAACAGACAACAACTTACTCTCATTACTGGTACATTCGAAAATCATCGCTGGTATTGCGGGTGTTGGGATCATCTTGTGCAGTGCAGCAAGGTATGTGTTTCTATTTCCTGTTTTTTTTTTACTACAGTCCTAACCCTCGATTTTTTTTCTAATAACCCCTAATTTTGCCACTTTTTTCCTTCTTGTTATGGTCTTTTGGCTTGAGGAGTGGCCTTCTCCTTTCCCATTACCGTCACTGTTTCATAGAGGTTTCGAAAGTTTACTGCTTAACTTTTTACTCGACTCTCAAAATATTTGATTCACATCAGGGTTATCTCAGGATGACCTCTTCTTCCCTCTTCTGTGGTTTAGAAGGCTATTTTTCTTTAGTGTTTTACTCAGCACTTCGAGAGTTATGTAGGCTTTCGATCTGAAGAAATTTAAGAGCCTTAGTTGAGCCTGAAAGAACATCCCGGGCAGTTTTATGAATTCTTTTTGCCGAGATTCCGCCTCGTCCGTCAATTTACAGATCTGTGCTGCATTTTATGGTTTTCTGCGTTTGTCAAAGAGATCAAATTTGCCCCCTTTTTTCAATGAACGCGGTCCCAGTGCAGCTGGTCTTTTCTGCTTTGATTACTAGTTAAAGGAAATAGTGCTTGAAGTTCATTTTCTTTTCATGTTCTTTCTTGTGTTCCTCCATCGGCCCTCTAATTCATTTTATGGGTTGCACTTTAGCACTGCCAATACTGAACACTGTTGAACAGGATGGCCGAACTGGTCGGGATTTCCATTAGAAATGATGTTTGCTATTGCACCTCATCAATTTGGCTTCATTTCTAAAATAGCCATACTTGTTACCCTTTAAGCGAAGTGTGGAAATGCCAACTGGCTATTTAATTTATTTTTCCAGTTCGATTGGCGTGTTTTCACTCTACGGAATCGGAACATCGAAGGCTGCCCTCGTAGTACTTGTGTTCGTAGTTTTGGCTGTAGGAGTAAACAGAACATTCATCATCGTGCAGACATACCAGGTTTCTTGTTAACTACTTCATGGTAATGGATTGTAAAGAGAACTGAATGCGGTAATGTTTAGAGACTGGAAGACGTTGCGGACCAGTCAGTTGAAGATCGAATCGCTCGAGTCTGCGGTCAAGTTATGCCTTCAATGCTTTTAAGCACGCTCACGGAAAGCTTATGCTTCTTCGTTGGTAAGTACTGCATTGTTCTATTTTTTATCGAATATTACTTGTTTTTATCTATTGTACTTTGTATAGGTGCCATCTCTGATATGCCGGCAGTACGTGGCTTTTCCCTGTTTGCTGGTCTCGCCGTGATATTCGACTTTATCTTTCAGCATACGATATTTTTAGCTATTTTTGTATGGGATTGCAAGCGTGAAGAGGTAAGATTGTTGCAAATTTTTGTTGAAAACAATACCTGAATTTTCGACTTATTTTAACGAATCTGCAACATCAACGACTTGTCGGTGTCCGGATTCGGTTTTTTGGGCACCCTACGTCCCGTTTAGATTGTAGAACTGATGAAACCTTACGTAAGCGTTTCAGGAAGGAAAGCCGGAGCTCATGTATCATCGTAAACTTGACACAGAACGGGTTGAAAGTGAAGGGTATATCTATGAAGTGATGCAAAAGTACGCCGCTCCTCAACTAATGCGGAAATGGATGCGCATGACAGTGGTATGTTCGATTCTGTTCGCACCAAGTTATCTATAAAATATCGATTAGGCTTGCGGGCTCGATATAAGAGGTATTGGGAAGCTCAGTAACAGATTAGTAGTGCCCTGTTAGAAGAAATTGTTGCTCTGTTATCACATTAGCATCACTTGCGAAGGCGTGGTTGTGGCTTCCGTAGCGCAGTCGGCAGCGCGTCAGTCTCATAATCTGAAGGTCGTGAGTTCGAGCCTCACCGGGAGCAAGCGTTTTGCCGGAAGCATGTTTTCAGAAAAGTGATTAGTCGATTTCGAAAGCAAACCGTTACACTGAACTCCTAGTGGGAACTAGAAAGAAGTATTCATCAAACAGTAGCCCTTGGAATAGTGTTTCCTTACTACCTGTAGGATCCAAAACCTTAGTCAGTAGCTTCTCCCACATAAAAACCTCTACGCTTTGTCCTTTTGAGAACCTAATTTTTCATTATTCCAGCTGGTTGTGTTTATTCTATGGTTCTGCTGCTCTTTATGTATTTTTCCATTTTTGAATCCAGGCTTTGACCAGAAAGTTGCTGTACCAGAGGTAATTTATCCTCTATTAGTGAATGTGCCTTTATTTTGAATAAATGTGAATTATTGAGTTAAGGATTCGTACGTGTATCTCCATTTCAAAAACCTCGATCGTCT
This sequence comes from Haemonchus placei, assembly GCA_900617895.1. Taxonomy (NCBI): domain Eukaryota; kingdom Metazoa; phylum Nematoda; class Chromadorea; order Rhabditida; family Trichostrongylidae; genus Haemonchus; species Haemonchus placei. The sequence continues at coordinate 5,904 of UZAF01017176.1, read as the reverse complement.
CATGAATGTTGGCCCTCCAGTGTATTTTGTCGTGGAAGGAGAACTCGATATGCACACAAAGCAAATTCAGGTATACATGACGCTTCTTCTTCAATTTTTAGTCGCCAATTTTGATGGCTTTGTTCTGGTTAATCACTTTTTTCATTATACCTCTGTTGGGTGTGCTGTCAGTTAGCAGAATGAGTGGGTTGAGCCATTTCTCGTAAGCAATCGCCATTCTGTCATAGACAGGCTTGAAATGTCAGTTACGGGCTACGAGCCATTTCCTCTTTTAGTGGAAACTTGAAACCTGTCGGTAACAGTAGAACCAGTAGAACAGGCTTCAGAAGGGCCTATAGCAACCAGCCATTTGAAAATGGAAAAGTTGACTACAAGTTTGATATCAAAGATAATGTTGCTTTGATGTGGTGCATGGTTGTCCCCTTACATTTGTGAGCAGAAGCGACCTGGATTCAGGGGTTTCTGACTGTTCACCCAGGCTATTCAAAGGATATAAGGTAGTGGAATGTAATACTGATTACAGTTGGGGTCATGAGAATTAGTTCTAAATCGGATCTCATCTATACTGCAGGATATCCATTTTGTACAAAATTAGTCTGGAAAACACTGAGTCTTATTGACTGGCTGACGTAACATGCCTATATTATAAATCTGATATGCCTCAAAACATGCTTACAAAACCGATTGAAAGCCAAATAACTGACGCATTCCATGGAGAACGGCATTGATGGTTCCCAAGCGACTCGTCGTTGTGTTAGTTTTGAATATTATCATATTATAGGACAAATTTTGTACGATTGGTGGTTGCTCAGAAAATTCAGTTGGTGCTATTCTTAACGAAGCTGCTGCTCATTCAGACAGGTACGTATCCCCTCTGGTCCAGTGATGGCTGACCTAATCACTATCTTTTGTTTTCTTCTAGAACTTTCATCAAAGGAAATGTTCTCAATTGGGTGGACAACATGATTCAATGGCTAAACAAAGAAAATGATTGCTGTAAAGTGTACAATTACGACAAGAATGTGTTCTGTCCGAGTAGTAGAAAAGATTGTAAGTTTATCGACGCAAATTTCTGTATCTTTGGCTAAAGTACTGTGAGTAAAGCAGCAGTGGGTATTTAGCTTATAATTGCTCGTCGTGTGATCCCAATCAGCGAAATGGTCGCCCAACCGAAGAACCCTTCTATAAGCATTTGAAAGACTTCATGGATGACGTGCCGAATGCAAACTGCATTGTTGCGTGAGTCAAGCGTTTTCCACAAACGGAAAAAGTTTAGAAATCTATAGCCTACTATTTCAGGGGTCGAGCCGCTTTCAAGGATGCAATTCTTCTGAATCCTCGAGGCCATGTGCAAGCATCTCATTTCATGACGTACCATACTCCGCTACGCACATCTCGCGAGTTTACGTGTAAGTAATTTGGATAATTATTTTTGAAATAGGTTGCTCTTAAGTTAACAGTTCTTATGACTCAAATGAGGACGGGCATCATGCCTGTAGACTGATTGTTAGCAAACTATTTCGTTGATTCTGGCCCACAGAAATTCTTGCGAAATTTGTTATCGGTTCCCTTTATGAGTTGATGAGACGATTTCCGGGCTTTCTTTTCTGGTAATCCGTGATTTTAGTGGCTATGGAAGGTGCCAGAAAAGTAGCTCGTAAGATCGAGCAGTCTTTCGACGGCCAAGTGCACGTGTTCCCCTACAGGTCTGGCGTTTCCTCTGTCAGGGGATCAGTTATTGAATTCAACGTAGTTTAAATTATTTCTAATTTCAGCGTGTTTTACGTGTTCTATGAGCAATACTCGACGATTATCTATGACGCCAGTACTCAGATTACTTTGTCATTAGCGGTTGTCTATGCAGTAACATGTGTCCTTCTTGGTCTCGATCCTGTCAGCGCCTTTATCACTGGTAAGAACTTTTCATTCCACTTTCGATTCACTTTCAACTTTTCATTCTTGGACTGAAGGTCACTCACACCAGTTCCAGTTCAGTACATAATCAGTTGAACCTTAATTTTGGTCCTTGTATCCGAGTCTTTTGGAGGCAGGATTACAACATAATAAGTTTTCAGTGCTCATAATCGTATGTATTCTCGTCGACATGCTTGGTCTTATGGTTCTCTGGAAAATTGATCTGAATGCAATTTCTGTAGCGAATTTAGTAATGGTTAGTGTAGTTTTTTAGTTTTATTTTCCTAATAAAGTAGTTCATTGGCAAACGTGTGGCCATGCTGTATGAGCAGCCATTCACTTTATTAGGAGTATTGTCGAGCTTCACGTGTCTTCTGCCCTATGGGGCTTTCTGTTCAACGAGAATTTCTAATTTACTTTTTTCAGTCGCTTGGGATATCTGTGGAGTTCATTGTTCATATAATACGGATTTTCACACATTCTGTTCGTCGAACCCGCATTGAAAGAGCTGAAGAAGCGCTGGCACAAATGGGATCCACGGTAAGTCCTCATTACCTGAAATGAAGTTTCATTATCAGGTAACTTTTCAGTACTGCTTTACATTACTGCAAATCAGTTCTTATTTGCGTAATCATTACTGCTTTGCTGTCGTTTTTGTCTATTATCTCGTTTACAGGTGTTTTCTGGAATTACTCTAACTATGCTTGGAGGAACACTGGTGTTAGCCTTTGCGCATTCCCAAATTTTCAAGGTAACTTTTTTTCCGTTTTCGCACAGATGATCATGTGCTGCTCTTTCACCCTCTTTTCATTTTTTTAACTTCTATGATACTAATCCTTTTATAGGTATTCTACTTCCGAATGTTCTTGGGAATTGTAATTATTGGTGCATTGCACGGGCTTGTCTTTCTTCCTGTGGTGCTTTCTTTCATAGGTAATCTATTGCTAATGAGTTATGTGAAGGGTTTTTTTTTCATAACCTAAGGTGACTTATATTAGGATCTCCAATAAATCGACGTCTGTTGCAAGATAAACTTCGTGAAGAAGGCCGTGGTCTGCAAGAGCCGCGGACGGGGCAACTAGCCAATCTTAAGTAAGTCGTTTTTATTTTTTGGCTCGAGCGCATCGACTTATACTGATGTGGAGTTTTCGGTATGCAAGAGGTATACTTGTAATTGGCGGATGCCTCTGGTACTCAGTTATGAGCTTCGTTTAACGTTCGGCATAATCTATTGTCCTTAATGAATAGTAGGGCACAGACCGTATCGGGTTCTTGGGTGTTTGGGTGCGTTGGCTTCTGGTTTTTTCCATGCTCACTGCTTGAAGAGTGTTTTGATCTAGATTTTAGATAATGTTATTTCTAATTGTTATTGCTTTTAAAGTAATTATTTTGCAATAGTTGCATTTTAGGGAGAACCTGACTTCATCATTACCCGCAAATATTGGATTTGCGGACGGATCAAAAGAGAAACTGGAATCACGTTCCCCTGTGATCTCAATCGAAGTCCCTTCGAAAGTCCTAGAAGGTCCTTTGCTTCATCGTTCGCTCAGGTTGGATTAATCTGGTTCTCATGGTTCGGACACCGTCCTTCCTATCTGTTTACTGGTATTCTTCGTTGACGATCACTGACCACACCTTGTTCGTATCAGGTTTTTATTGATTTTTGGTTGATGGGTTGATGTGGTCTATCGATCTGATAGTTCTGGTGATTGTCTCGTTGTCATTTCGATACGAGCTTTATGTTGTCTAGTTGTGATTTACGGTCCATCAGGGTTCATAATCCCATGTGTTATGTTCTTTCAGCTAGCTAGCCATTCCTTCTTTTTTGCTGGCCAGCTTGCAAATATCTATGTGTAAGGAAAGCTTTGGCGTACATTCAGATAAGCCTGATGATATCCTGCAGGTACCTAGGGAATAATAATTTATCTTTTATGAACTGCGCTTTTGCTCGGGTATTTCTTCATTCATTCTCATATGTACAATAGATGGATCGGATCAGAACTGTTGTTAAATTATTTCACTTATTCTATTGAGTTGTGACCGTTTCCGCGTGTTTATTATTTTCTTGTTCTGTGCGCGTGTACATTTCCATGATGTTCATAGGTCGCCAATCACTTATGTTATCTCCAAATGGCTTTAAATATCATCATCATTTCCAAATCTCAGAGTGATAAGTAAAACGACCACTCTTTTTTCTGTTTTCCCATACTCTTTACGTGCTACGAGCCAACTGGTTTTGTTTAATTTAAATGAATCATTGTCTTTTACTTTGTGTTGTAAATTGATAAGATTTTTTTCTTTTTTCGCAGGGCCCCCATAAATGACGGGGTTTTAGCTCAGATCATCCTGGAATGGACTGGTCGGTCTCATAGAGA
>UZAF01017175.1:0-52806 GCA_900617895.1 Haemonchus placei | reverse complement strand
ACTCGAGTTCATCTTCATTCAATTCAGGAGCGGGCTGCGTTTCTTCACCAAGTTCCCTAAACGGCAGCATGAGATCGATAGACAAAAATTTTCCGTATAACCCTTTAACAGAGCAAAACTCACTCTTCAAGAGCTTTAAGCTCCTGTTCAAGTATTCCCCTCATTGCTTTCCTCCACCTCAACAGTTTTCTGAGCTCACGTGGCCCACAAACTTTTAGATCTTTCAAGTACTCACGAATCTAAAAAACGGTTAGAGAAATAAGATCACCGACCACAAGCAAAAAACTACCTCTTCAGTTGTTTCAGGAGCCTCCTTCCATTTATCCTGGTCCAAAACGATCTCACTAGCATCTCCTAGCAGTTCCAAATATTCCTATAATAGCTATTAATCTATCAATTCGATAAACCAAGTAAAGCTGAAGGATCTTACATGAGCCTGAATGAACGTTGTAGCATCAACTTTCTTATAGACTGAGAGCATTCCTTCTTCGTAGCCTTCAGCTCTAGCCTTCTTTTCCTTCTTTCCAACAAGTAGAGTCTGCCTCAAACAATGGACGATGTATACACAATAAAAACAAAGTTGATTCCTTCTTTCCAACAAGTAGAGTCTGCCTCAAACAATGGACGATGTATACACAATAAAACAAAGTTGAACACCAGACAACTCACGGATTTTGTTTTTGCACCTCGTGGCCATCAGGTTCCGAAAACACCTTCTTATGATCAAGGAGTTCTGGCGCGACCTTAACTTATCTTGAATTGCACTACTTCAAAATAGTTCATCAGTAATCGAACCTTTGGTGGCTTCAAGTATTTCTCGCAAACTACGAAAATCTCAGCCGATTCCAGACGTGAAGCTGCAGGTTTCCATACATGAACTTTCTTGAACAATTTCTCGAATGTAGTGATAAGACATGAGTAATCATTTGATCGGAACACCTAAATCAAACATGGTTATTCCAAGAAAAATATGTTTAGAGAGATAGTGAATGGCCTACCTTCGTAACAAATGTACCATTCTTTTTGAGTATTTGCGTTGCTAACTTCAGAGCTGACAGTACGAGGCAATTCTGTTGAAAAGCATCATGTGCCCAATTCAGACCAACATTTGGAGCACCATCGTGAAGTACGCAGTCAGCCTGTACAAATTTCCAACTTAGGTATATTGAAAAGGTATAAAGGAAAAATTACTGAACATAACAAAATCTTTTACTGAACTAGATATGTGGTACTGCGAAGATTAATGTAGCGAAAAAGTTAAAAATACTTCACGAAATGAGTATTGAAAGCCGCAAAATGTTATTATTTCAAAATGACACTGGTGGAATTGAATCCATCGATAAATGTTACAGATGGGAGTTCCGCGTGGACAAAATAGATCTAGTCCCCAAGCTCATTGAAAAGGATCTCAGGATGATGCACTTGCTACAGTACGCACCTCAGGTTTCTAGCAGTTAAAAGCTTTTGACAAAATAATAGCTATAAAGTCTCCAAGCAGTAAGCAGATCAACTAAAACAAACCTCCCAGCGTTGTAACTCCTTCTTTATAGCCTGTCGCGTTTTCTCCGTGGTTATGTCACCTTGTAAGGCAATACAGTTTGCTATGGGCTTTATCGGCACCAAATCAACACCTGAAATCTAGAGGCTTCAAAATCTCTGAACATTTAGAAGCACCAAATTCTAAAAATTTCGGTGACAGATAGCAAACCTATGACAAGGCTGGAAACTGGCATATTCTGAGCAGCCACTTGCATCCATCCTCCTGGTGCAGCGCAAAGATCAACCGTAGCTCTAGCATTTTGCAAAAACTCGAATCTTTTATTTAACTGGATTAACTTGAAAGCGGCACGAGAACGGAACCCTAAAGCAGACTCGGATGAATTAATGTACGGATGTGATTCAAGCAACGGAAAATTTTCAGAACTAATGCCCTCACCGGCTTCTTTGGCTAACTTATAATACTTATCACGACGCTGTTTTCCAATTTTGACCTTTTTACCCATTTTCGATTGTTTGAGAAGGCCACAGTTTTAGAATATCTAAAAAAGAACAGTGCTTATAAGGCGTACACAAATTGACCACGCATAGCGACGAACGAGAGGAGAGAACGAAGAAGACCACACAATATGTAGTGTAATCCCATAGAAGTAGAAGCCAGAACAGCAAACAATAACCAATATCTGGTATAGCTGTCACTAGCTAAAGGCTTCGGTTGGAGAACAATGGATATGAAAACGATTTCGAAAAAAGGCTAGCACTTCACAGAACATGCCACTTTATAGCGTGCTCCAATCGTTACCACTGCTACAAAGAGACCTGCGCAAGATGTAACGGTAAAGCGGATGGTTCAACCTGTCAAATATATTGAGCTCATGGTACTGGTCATGCTACGGAGTTGTATGAAAATCATCAGACAGTACTTTTTCAAAACACCGTTCAGAACAAACGTATATTTCGAAACCGTCGAGGTCGACTCCTCGTGGCTTCGTGGCTGACATCTGTGAGAGATTCCGAAAAGTAGATTACAATAGACTTTAAACTACTAAAGGCAAATAATGCAGTCCCCAAGCTAGACACTGCTTACCCATCAACCACTAAACTCAAAGGGTAGTTCCTCCTTAAAGAATCGCTTACCCAAATTCAAATATTGGCGANTGACTGCGGAAACTGAGCAGAGTCATCACACCCACTGTCACGGGACTTTCATTTGCCCAACACCTGCGGATTCGAACCCTGAGCTGTCTTCAATTCAATCTCCATCTCCGATCTTCACTACTGCTTGAGACCGATTGCCTTTTTATTCCAGAGAATTTACCACCCAAAACCACCACTTCATTGAACATGCCGAACTGAGCCAAAGACCCCGTCTCATGTCAATGGAAGAGTTTGCCATATACTTAGAATCCACAGCTACCTTTCAATCGTAACGGAACACTAGGGGCCAATAGCTTTGCTAATGTGTCCCAAACGCAGAAAGGCATATGGTAACGGTTTGATTCGACTTTAATGAACACAACAAACAACCATGATAACAAAATTTATCAACAACAACAAGTTATTTTTTTCCTTTGCCGCCCTTCGCTTTCGACGTGACCACTGGCTCTTCCACGACGAGAGTATCATGGCATCGACCACAGTAGTATCGGTTCTCATGAGCAGCCATGAACACTCCTCCTCCGCAAGACGGCGATTGGCACTCCTTACGAAGTCGGCGGATTTTACCATTGTCATCGACCTGAAACAGTGACGGTAGCACAACATCCAAAAATTCCATTTATGACGAACTATAACTCGAATATAGACCGGGATTCATCCAGCTCAGAAACTCAGGACACAATCACGATACTCTCAGAGGCCAGGACACCGATGTGAAAAATGTTATCATCATTGCTAGAATGTATACCCGGTACCATCAAAAAATAGACATAGTTTTTACCTCGTAGTATTTCAATACAGCGAGCTTGACCTTCTTTCTCTTGTGCTTGATTTTCTTGGGAGTTGTGTAGACCTTCTTCTTTCTCTTCTTGGCACCTCCGAGAAGGCTAAAACAGAGTGCTTTAGGCTCGAGAAGATGAGTATGGAAACGGTTTAAGGCAAAGAAACATAAATTAAGCTCAGAAACACAGCCTATTTCGGATCCACACACAAGTTCCAGGAAACCAATTTTACCATTTAGACTAGAAGCGTTTCGAGACCACAAAAACAAACCTTAGCGATAAGTGAAGAGTAGACTCTGCTTCAACCTCCTCATCGTCCGAGAGCTGACGACCTATAGCATTAGTGAATCATGCACTTTTAAAAGCTGGGTCCGTCCTCAAGATCCATTTTGGATTCTCTCGGGATTCAGCATCAGAAGTACGGGAAATAAAAAGTTGGTAAGTATAATAAACGCCGACTCTTGGACAACTCACCGGCGTAAATCAGCCTCTGATCTTCGATAGCGATTCCTTCCTGTGCCGCAATTAGAGATTTAATACTTAGAACATCATTAACATCGAAGGTCAATGTCTGACCCAAAAGTGTCTTGACGAAGATCATCACGACACCTCACCCAGCACTGAAAATGCTTCCAACTTGCTTTGGAACGAAAGAGCCACTACTCTAATGCGAGCATGAACTGAGAACAAAGCTGCACGTAACAGAAAAACAGGACTGCCAACCTCTCCACGAGGGTGGTGGCGCCGGGAATGGAGGCGCAGTGCAACAAATTTAGGCCACGAAAGTTTGCGCGGCAGAGGGTTACTGTGGTTCCTGAAAATCAAGAGCTCCTTTCGTTGCGGCGCGTGTTTTAGCATTGGAGCATGAAACCATTCTCGTTGCGGCGCGTGTTTTAGCATTGGAGCATGAAACCATTCATGGTCATGAGAAGTAAGAGAATTGGCTACTCGTGAGTAACGCTCGACTAGAAGCTTTTAGAGGTGGATTTCAACTGAATGAAAAGATCTCCTGGTAAATTGAATTCACGTAAATTATCAATAGCCTATCACAACCTCTCCATCTACTCGTTCTTTTCATGCGCTACAGTCACGACATGTATCAAGAAGCACCAACGAGCAAGCCGTTTCTGGCTTACGTGATTTAGGAAAGGCATGACACCGCGGGGCGTGGTAGGCTGCACAGAAACGGAGATTGGCTGTTTTCACAGTCCGGGCGGCCGGGTGTGAGGAAGTGTCAAAGTGGTTAATGGAGGGGATCTTTTAGTCAGGTATTATGGCTGGGAGTATCAATAACATGCAGAAATCCGTCCTAAACTAAGTGCAGGTATTTAGTAGACCGGGGGCAGTGCTGTGAGTCTTGTGCTTTGGCGGAACACCCTGTCAGACTTAGTCGTCCACTTCTCAGTGTGACTAGGAGTCAATAATACCTTTAAAAAAATGCAATTAACGGGCTAGCTTAAGTCTCTAGGCACTCTCTCGTGGAAGGGAAAGCGTGTAAGCTAGCTCAGCGCATGCGCTCCTGGGGGAAGGAGGAGGGATGGGATATAGTCCCGTGTCTCCTCCTTCTCCCACACCTCCAATGTCCACTGGCGTTACTCTGAGAACATTCAGGCAGTTTCAATACGCAGCCATAATGAGTTGTTGTATTTCAACGCCTTCTCTCGTCCCCGCGTTTCCTGTATATTTTTCATTCACATCTCCTACAACAACTGTAGTTGGGGAGCATCAAGTCGTGTGAATGGTCCTACCGACCATTTGTTAACGTAGTATACCCTCAAAATACTTTTCTTTGTCTCTTTGGCTAGATGACTGAAGGGAGAAGATTGAATCGCCTTCCCTTCGGTATCTATCGTCAATTCTCAAAATATGATGGAGAATAACTGCTTGTTAAACGATGATGTGTTTTGATGGATAAGAAAAACGCGCTCGCAAAAGTATGCAAATATTCACATCATTATGTATTCAACAACTTTATCCTCTCTATCCCACATAACAAAAAAAAAACGAAACAAAATTGGAAGCAACAATCATGGTTGAATCACAGAAAGGGTCTAGACCTTCACATAAATTCTAGGTACAAACATTGGTAATTTAAAATTCTACTAATTATTAAATAGAAGAATGGGAACGGAACTGGGAGTTTAGGAGATCAGTTGGAGCTGCTTATAGACCTGTTTACGATACTCCGCGAGACCTCCTTCAAGGTTCACCACCATTCGATCCTTCACTACCCAGAGTTCCTTACAAACCATTTCGATAAGTTGCTCATCGTGGGATACTAAAACCACGCCTCCCTAAAAATGCAAATCATTGTTTTTTGAAGTGCCTTTACTATAACTCCTGAAGCTTACATTGAAGGCATTCAGAGAGGCTCCAAGAGCCGCTACTGTCTCAACGTCCAAATGATTTGTAGGTTCGTCCAAAATGAGGTAGTTCGGACTAAATTTGCACATGTTATGTACTAGCGTACTAAGTAACTATTAAGTAATTGATTTGAATTCTCACTTCAACATTGCGATATTAGCAAACGCAAGTCGTGACTTTTGCCCTCCGGATAATGTATAGACTGACTGCAGGGCCATGTCGCCCGTCAGACCAAAGTGACTCAGCGCTGTGCGATAGTCTTCCTGGGATTTTCCTGAACATAAGCACGCAATCACAAACGGAAGATAGAACAACCACGAGCAGGATAATATGACCCGGCTAACGTGTATGGAAGATAGAGAACGTTCATCACAGCAAAAAGGCCAAAACACCAACACCTACCAGTTTTTAACTTCTATTCGTAATAAATGAAGAACGAAAATATCACCATCACGACGAAAAATGGAGGTAAAATACTGAATATGCGCGCGTGTTCTCTTACCTGGATAGTTATGCGCTAGAACTTCAATGGCAGTCATGTCCATCTCGAGTTGATCGACATGATGTTGTGTGAAATACCCAATCCTAATGCGTCTATTTACATTTCGCATACCATGCTGCAAAAAGAATACAAAAGTGAGCTAATGTAAGCGATTTACATATATACAAACTGCAGATCCTGGGCATTTAACATTAAAAGCTGGCAAATGGTAAAAGGCAAATTGCATAGTGCAAAAGCAAGTTTGAATAAGGATACAATAGTACTGTTCTCATTTTGCATCAATATTTAGGATGCTTTGCTGTGAAAGCAGTGAATATGCTCAAGATGTAATCAAAGGAAAAAAATCCTAACAGCAAAGTTAGTCAAGCAGAATCATTAATCAATCGTACCGTTGGCTCAAGTTCACCGAGAAGAAGTTTTAAAAGTGTTGTTTTTCCTGAGCCGTTTTCACCAACCTGAACACATTGCAAGTAATTGGTTGCTCTCGAACGTAAAAGATCGACTAGGAAACATAACGACCGAATAACTGAATCGTTCATGAACATGAACATGAATAGTATTGGAAACTCACGATACAGATACGCGAATTGGCATGAGTTCCAAGGTTCAGCTTTCGGAATAAGAATGGTGCGTCATTATTATACCTGAACATTTCACCGTTAACTAAAGTTTTGATGATTCTATTATAAAGAACTCTGGCGAAATTTACAATAACAAATTTCTATTCTCAATATACAAGAACATATGAATAAAATAATTGACATTCGCCTCTCATTGATTCAATATTTCCCTCAACAACAAAATATTAACGTTGAACATGGCAGAACAGTTTTTATGAAGCGTAAACAAAAGCTTTCGCTTTTCATGTTTTTTTCTTATTGGAAAATGCATGACTATCGAAATACGCACTTTTAAAGCAGCGAAAAAGGCTAATCACAAAGATTCACCTGAACGAAACGTCATCCAGTTGTAACACAGGGTTATTAAGCACTTCACACTGAGGAAATTTGAATATGATATCTGCATCCAGTTCCACTGCGTGAAGTACAGGCCTAAACACGCTGATGAAAGACGAACGACTCAAGAAACTGAGAGCAACGTCAGTAGGTACATGCATGGAGACATCGTTCATTCTTCAACGAATATAACTTAAAAACAGATCGAATTATAGTTCGTTAAAACCTACAGTTTTTCGAGCATTTTTATCCTACTTTGTACCATTGCCGCCCGTTTTGCGTTGTAACGAAATTTGTCTATGAATTCCTGCGTATGCTGCCGCAGCGTTTGTTGCGCTTCATACTCCCGCTGTTGCTGTGTAAGCTTCTCTTTCATAGTCTGCAAATAAATAATACTCTAATGAAATTCAAGGCTGTCATTTGCATTGGTCGACTCGACGTGATGCCTTTGCTCCCGTGATCCGAAGTCTATTCAGCGAATCTGTCAGGCGAATAGATATGCTTCCAGCAACTAATCGGACAGCTACAAACTCATGTGATAGCCTGGTATGTTTGCAAAGCCTTCTTGGGATCTAGTGCTCGCAGCGGATGATCTGGCGGCATAGTGGGATATTGAAGAAGACACACCGAAAAACATTAGCGCGACAGAATTATTCAAATCCATCACGGTAGACTTTGAGATTTGTTCGATGCAAACATCCCAAAAACAGAAAACGATACAAAAAAGATACCTTTTCAAAAGTGTCATAATTTCCTCTGTAGTGATCGAGTCTTCTTGTGTGCAGATGAACAATATCCGTACAAATTTCATTAAGAAATTTTCGGTCGTGGGAAACTGTCAGAATAGTGCCCTCCCATTGCTGAAAAATTCCTAGGGCTATCTACTGAGAACGTTCGATGAATGCCTTCGAGTAAATTTACCTGCAAGTGGCCTTCCAACCAATAAACTGCTCTCATGTCTAACATGTTAGTAGGCTCATCGAGAAGCAGTAGATCAGGTTTGACAAACAGAGCGCGAGCAAGGGCAACACGCATTCTCCAACCACCAGAAAACTCTCTGAACACATGGGATTGATATTATATTGCATTATATGAGTACAAACACTACAGTGATTTCAAACATTGTACTTGATAAGTTCCCAAATGAAAGAGCAGCAGCTGAAAAAGCTTGAAGAACTAACTTTGTAGGTTTCTTCTGCTCATCTGGTGTAAATCCTAGACCGTAAAGAATTGAAGCTGCTCGAGCCGGCGCCTACAAAAAACACATTCACTGAGTAGCAAAATGAAGTAGAACGTTTCAAAAGCACCAGACGACATAGAGAATAGGAAAAATCAACTTCAGAGTCGCATCAGAGCGATAGGACTGGGAAACAAAAACTGAGAAGAACACCAGGTATGCTTCATAACACTAAACCTTCTCCTTCGTCACTCAATCCGAACAATATTTTTACCTTGTCTAGCTGTAGGCTTTCCATTTCGTGGTACAACTTTGCTAACTCGTCGTGCCACTTATTCTTCTCATTCTCTGATATGTTCTCTCTGGAAACACAAATCACAAAATGTTGGAAAGCGAGCCTTCGAACGAAGCTAAAGATATCAAATCAAAATTACTTGTTCAGCCTCGCTTGCAAGACATGTTCTTTATCGATCATGGCTTGCCGCCTAGTGTCGGATGCCAGCACGGCATCTATCACTCTAGTATCGTCACCATCAACTTCTTGCTCTACAGCCAGCAGACTGATTCCTGATGGTATTCGCAACTGCCCACTGGAAAAAAGATGTTCATCTAAACCAGTATTGCCAATAATCTGCTAAAAATAACCTCGATATCATTGTTAAAAGAGTTGTCTTTCCTATACCGTTGCGACCAACAAGGCCATATCGACGTCCATATGCCATAGTCAAATCAGCACACGATAGCAGCTGCCTTAAATTTATGTTCATGAATAAAATAACGCATTAGCCACGAAATTTCTGTAAGTGTTTTCATTTTCGAGTCGGGCCTACATTTGTTACATGAAAAGGCACTCACTTTGTGCCTATTGATATATCGACGCTTTCCAATTTCACGTCTTTCACGTTAGAGCCGCGAGCACCAAGATCCTTTACTGGTGCCTGGAAATGGCCAGAGTCACTGAAAAGGTGACCAGTCCGGGCTCTGGAGAATTTGAGATCATGTCCAAAAATACGTATCAAGATATCATGATAGTTCTACGGCCGGTCGGTTTGTCATCAAAAGGCTACTAATGCAAATTACGTACTCTATCTGCAAGGAGGATAGAAAAAATGCAGATACCTGAGAGGCAGTTGCTGTACTTTCGGGTCTCTTTTTTCGTACAATAGGCTCAGCATCGCGCTGCTCGATCTTCTGTGCCGCACGGTTTTCAGCTTTTCCCAACTTTTTCTTGTCCACTGACTGAAACCAGTTGAAAGTTTAGCCAAAGGGAGTGAGTGCTACTTCATATAAGCTTCGAAAACCCTTACATTATAAGGTCTCGAAGTTAGGGTACTTACCGTCGGCACGTCTCTTGCTTGCACCTTCCATATACTCTCCATCTCAGCAAAGCTGTGATTTTCTGCAGCCATATCCACAGCCTGGTCCAACTTTTTCGTGGTCGCTCCATGTTTTTCGACTTTGGGAAGATTTCTGAATTGGTGTAAAGGATTAAAAACAAGTTAGATACAAAAAAAATCGACTTGTGCATTGAAGCTTTTGTAAAGTCAACAAATCAAAGCTAGTAACTCCGTGAAAGTGATCAAACACTGACTCGCCGTGAAGAAATTGTAGAAGTTGTTGGCATGTTCGATTCAATCCATCGTTACACAGCTCTTGGACGTAGCTCTAGAAAGAGATATGGAAGGATCGGTACAATTTAAGCTCTGTTCGAACATAAAATGAAATAGATGTCATAGCTACATACTTGGATATGGTCTCCTACTGCTTCAACAACATCTTCAAGAGTCAGGAGCTCATCGACGTTTTCTTTGAGAATTGCTAAAGTAAGGGTAATTCAACGAGAACAAAACAACAAAGGTACAATCTCCCGAAAATGCATAACTTACAGGAAACATAGTCCTTTATTTCAGAAGGCAGTGTGGGAAAGGTTGCAGCGAGGTAGGCAGGTATTGCTTCTACATTGGCCATGTCAATTGTTTACAAAAAATTCGTGTCCTGAAAATGAGAAAATGCAAACTAAGATTCTATGACCGAAGGTTATGACATGAAATTGCGGCGTGAATCGCCCTAAACCCCATGAGGGGCACTCAACACCTCATATTAGAGACTTCTCAGTGTACCTACAATTTTTGAAAGGGGCTTACATGACCTGTAAGATGAATATTAGTACGATTAAAGATTGCACAAACTCATTTGAATTGTATATTATGAATGGATACGCTCAAACCTTTTGAACCAGATAAAGGGAGAACCCGCAACCGATTACGGTCGACCGGCAACTAAGCGGAACAAGATCTTAAGGAAACGAAAGAGGAAGATTTATATCCACGCGCTCTCTGAACAAGTGAAAAAGTTGTTCCCGCCTTCCGACAAAGCACAAATCCCATAAGAGGTTAAAAAATTCGAATTGATTAGCATCTTATGAACAGCGCGGAACCAACAAAAAAGAGATCTTAGGTAGCACCACGTCTTTCCCATAATTTAAAAAATAAGAAAAATAAGAAAAGGAATTAGGCAGATGGATCTGATGCGTGCTCAATCAACAGCACATAAAGGCCCGACTTTTTTCTTCGGAAAGGGTGTAATCTTAAATTCTAAGGAATGAAAATGACGAACCTAGCCAAATAAAGAAATGGAACGTGATTAGTACCGGTATGAGGCAAGGAATCAGAAGAGCGTAGTAGGTGACGTCCGATGAGATGAGCGAGGCAGTTGCGTTGTCTACCCAGCGAGCCTCACTGATCATGCACCCTCAGAAACGAGGATGAGGCTGAAAAGGAATGAGGATTGGAGTGAACGCATAATGGGACCAATTAAGTAGATGTGATGAGTGATTAACAGCATCTTTCTCACACAAACAGATGAAGTTGGGCAGACACAAGTTTTTTGGGCAATTCAAAGCTCAGCACATGAAAGCGAAGCTAATGTAGCGATATCTAGCCATGAAACAACTAGACATTGGGCTGTCTCGATCTCTGAGGAAGATGTCCGGTTTTCATTGCTAATAAATGGAATCAATTAAATCCTCGAGCGCTTCAACGCCGAATGTGAGTGGGGACGCGAATCTCTAAAGCGCAGCATCCACTAACCGGTACGAAGTACTTCGTCTCTACAATAAAACTCCAAGGTCGGGGACAAGACCGATGAAGTAAGGAGGAACTCCCATCCGTTCGGCAGAAAGAATCTGCTGAAATTCCCACGACAGCAAGGTGAGACCGTCCCGAAGCCACGACCATTCCATTCCATTCCATACATCTTCGTTTTCACAAAAAAAACCATCACCGCGGTTGGAATAAAGAAGTGGAGCGAATTGGATTAAATCATCGACAGCTATTATGGGGAAGACACAGAACAAGAATAGAAGGGCATTAACTGCCTTCACCACGTCAGCGCAAAACTACTTGATAATGCTGACAAATGTTCGAATGCACACCCATTTACAGAAAAAAAGCAAATTCTAGCAATGCATTCATTTTCGCAAGTCAAAACGCCAAGTATGGTGTTTAGTGTGAGCACATAGACAACACATCTGCAATTACGGCAGTTTTTGTCCTCGAGGCTACGGAATTTCCCGAAGGTTGCGTTTGTTAGGCTGAGAGGCGTTGTCATTATTTTGGGTTTGACTCTTGTGTAGTGGCTCACGAATGAGTGGAGCAGTTATTGTTATTCACCTTGGATCCTTTGAAGACTCTACGATTGTGTGAATTTTCCTATGTGGCAATGCTTTCTGGATTTTTTTTTCTTCCAGAAATGGCAGGGTCAAAAGTAGTCGAACAGCTGAGCGCGCAATTGATGAAGGCTGCAGAAATTGTGGAAGAACATATTGACAATGAAATGAACAGGTACTGATGGGTATTCTAGCAATGTTGGCTCATTCAAACGTTCTTTGGCTTCATTCAAACGTTCTATAGCAGCGCACATCCTTCAAGCATAGTTGCCACCTTCACTTGTTCTCTCGCTCAGTGTTGTCTTGTTTGTTTGTGTTGTGTTGATTGTTACATTTCAAACGTTGTCTTAAATAACGTACCGAATAAAGATANAGAAAGATAAAGAATGTTCCACATTGAGAATATCCCTTGAATAGCTCTAATTAAAGACGATTAACACTTCCATTGAAGGTTAGAAAACATGGATGAAGATGAACTCGAGATAATCCGGCGGCGTCGATTAGAAGAAATGAAGAAGATGCAAAAGGCAAAACAGGTTCTCAATTCCGTCGATAGTTTTAGCTGTTAGCCTAACGCTGAATTGCAGTGAACGGCTGCTCATACTCACAATTCGCTTTTAGGAAATGTTATCTATTGGTCACGGAACTTATAGTGAAGTGGCTGATGAAAAAGAATTCTTTGAAGCAACAAAGAAGAGCAAAAATGTCGTGTGCCTGTTCTACCTCGATGGAAATATGAGGTATTTTCGTCAATGCGCCAAGATTTGAGCGAGCCTCATTGAAGAGGAAACTAGGATTCTATCTGTTACAAAGCGGTCTTGCCGCAGAATGCTTCATAGCGCTGCAGACACTGATTTAGATATCCAACCGGTATGCAAAGTTTTCAGTTCGCTACACTTTCTACTAACAGAGCCATTAAGGTACTTTTCCGACAAGAGGAAATGCCAAAGCTAGTCCTTGCAAGTAAATATTAAGTCGCGTTACTCTACCCTGTGTAAGCTCCAGATTGTAGTTCCATCACAGCAGGTTGTAGTTCCATCACATAAGAGAGTGCGTAACTTGAGGCTTTGAAACAGCTACCTCTGTACTAGAACTTTTTCCACATCAGGTCTACCCAGTTTCCCTCCTTCAGAGAACCTCCTAATCCCAGCCTGCTGTCCGTAATTCTATGGCATGTGCTTTATCCAAAAGGCAGAGAAGTAACATTCAAGGAAACGTACACCTCTTTCTTTTTTTGAGCCTAACTTTGTAGCGTCTTTTCTACGAAGCTCTGTCATGATTTCCCATGATCTTCTCAGTTTCTATTTTCACCATACCACTCCATGCACCTTGTGAGTTTAGGATGCTATTCGATCTTATTCGTTGCAGTTTTTATGCGCTCCATGATGTGAAAAGCGATGACACATTACCATTTTATAAGCAAATGTAGTCGATATCGAGGCATCGAATTAAAAACAAAGACAAATTCTACATAAGTATCATTCTCATTTTCATGATATTACCAGCCTTCACCCTTCATACGATGCTAACTCGAATGATCTTATTTCCAGATGTAAAATAGTGGACAAACACTTGAAAATTCTCGCAGTCAAACACACTGGAACTCGTTTCATTCACGTTAATGCAGAAAAGGTGAGATTTCTATGTGGCAAATGTGGTGTCATTTAGTTTGTTTGACTTTTATGATTTTAGGTGCCTTTCCTCGTTACACGTCTCAATATTCGTGTGATTCCCACGATTGCTATTGTGAAGGACCAACAAACTATTGATTATATCAGAGGTTTCGACGACTTAGGTGGCATTGATGATTTCAAAACAGAAGTATGTCCCTTTGAGAGTTTGATTCAGAATGCAAAAAGATCTGCTGAACTTTTAGGTGCTGGAGAACCGCATAGCACGGTCTGGTGTAATAAAAGTTGAGAAGATGAAGGCTGAACCACAAAAGATAAAAATCATACGTGGTGCTGCAAAGACCAAAGATACTGGTGATGATTGGTAGGCTGACTGCTTTGATGCTCTCTTCTGTTTGACCCATTTTGTTTGGAACCCAATTCGCTTCGTACATTATTTGCATGGTCTTGTCGGTGTTCCCGATCTCTTTCTGAATGAGCGTTTGCATTGTTACTTCTAATAACCATACTAATTATGAGATGTTTGACTTCAATCTTATTGCTTCAAGTGTTTTTATTTCTGAGATAAGTTAACCTCAGGTGATAATTTTTCAACACCTTAATTACCATCAAGTCATTGGTCAGTATATGTTAATAAACATTTGGGCAATGTTTTTCAAGTACATTTGATAGGGTTTCAGCCAATATTCACTTATTTGAAATCCAAATATTGGCACGTTAAAATAACATGCAAATCTTTTTATCTTCTTCGAAACTCTTCGGTAAGAAGACATTATTCTTCTTTTTCATATCTTTTGAGTTATAGCATTTTGGTCGGTTTCAAGAATTGTTCATTCATTCGTGCAGCATTGTTGGCATACTAAAGTTGTGTAGTTCAAGGTTTACAGAAATCCTCATCTTACGTCCGACGCTGACTTCAGTAGACGACCTGCAAGACTTTCATTACTATTGGTATGGAAAATCGAAGAAACAACGGCGGAGATGCTCTGTCTAACTGGATCAACGTCGGTGATGTGAAAATCAAGTGAGATTCGCTATGTTTTGGGCTTTATTCTCATGTTGTGAAATCACTGGGCGGTGCCTACGAGAGCTTCTGCATAAGTTTAGTGAATTCCGCAGTTATAGGGGCATCGCTGGAAGTCTTCTAGCATAACCTTGCTGCAACACTGAATCAGCAAATGTTCCTTCATATTGAATATCTTTAAATATTTTTTTCAGATTTGTGAAAAATTACACCGACTTGCCCACGATCAGACTGAAACATGCCATTCATTTTGCCGCTTGCACATTTTCGGGGCCTCTTGGTATGCCTTTGTAAACTTTGAGCGAAGAAAGAGCAACTCATCTTTCCTTTTCCAGCCTTGGCGTTCTCCAATACTGAAACGTCCTGGTTCATCGATATTGTCATGAGTGGCGGTGTGTACCTAAAACATAAACTTGAAGTACCAGATGTATTTACGATGGAGTGGACGAAAGGTATGTCGTCTAGCGCTTATAAAGGCGAATCGCTCGCTATTAACGTAGTCGTTGGTTCACTAGCTCTAGGGTAATCTTTTTTCCACAGTTTTCCACAGTTCGGTTTGATTCACTCATTACCACAAAGGGCACTTTCATCTGAGATTGTAAGCTGCACCATTGCATCACCATATCCCCCTATACAGCCTATACAGACACATTTGCTATGTCTAAGTGTCTAAGCAATGTAGATGTGTAAATAATGACCAGGGAGATCGCTTTTTCTTCACCCGTTGAAGTGGAAGGTTTTGTTTAGTCTTGTCTTTGTCCTGCAAACGCAGATCAGTTTTGGCGACGCGGCTATAGTGGCCACAAGGGGCCACTTCTCCAGTAGCTCGTAGTAGTGTGGATCACATGACAAGAAATCGTTCCCTGTATTTCTGTATACCGCAGAGGTTTGCTGTAGTGCAGACACATTCTCTTCTTCAGGGTTTTCGAAGTAGTCTAAAGCTACTGGTCTGTAGCTTAGTTGCCCAAGACAGATCAGAAGCTCCGGAATACTTAGAAGTTCTCATGAGGACTATTACTCGAAGCAACCTGTAGTTCAGGTTCCTTTATAGCAAAGCTGTACAACATAGCAGTTATAGCACTGTTTAAGATCCCTAATTTTGAAGATAATCGAACATGAGATCTCCAAACCTTCTTCAGATACCTAGATGACTAAGCTACTCTAATCATTTTTCAGGACACCGGCTTGTTGTCATAGATCGTCGTGGGAACGCAACGTTGTTTTCTGCCTTAGGAGATCGCGTTTCTGAGTTCCATTTTGGAAATGTTAGTGGTTTTCGATTAAACTTTTCTATAAAAAAGAAGTAAAAGTGCACGTGCTGTAATTCACAGCTGCAAAAATGCTTTCAGGGAGTAAGGGAAGTGCGTGAAGTGCGGGTGTTCCCTACAGCACGTGATTCTGGAGTGGCAATATTGGACGACCAAGCGAGAATATTCGTGGTAAACTCTGTTAACGAGCCAATCGTTTGGAGTATGCAAAATTGTAAGTATTTGCTTCAAGGTGATAGACAATATTCTAAAAAGTTGCAGGCGCATTCGAGCCTTTGGTGGCGGCCAGCTTACGAAAGGTTAGATGGAACGAATGTGAAACCATAAAGGCACCCACAACCTCCTAAAACCTGAAAGTATAAATGTAATAGTATTTAGGTGCCACGATTTTGGCATTGAAGCTAATCTAGAACCGCTTTTGTCTTTTATTTTTTCAATTAGTGCACTCAAGAGACAACTACACGGTGAATCCATGTTGCAGCTGGTAGGAACTACCCCAGTGCTTGGACTGTATTGCAGCCGCGATCTCAGCTTACCCAAGTGATTGTGGCTGTAGGAACAACATTTTATACAGGATGTCAAGGTGAACAACTGAATGTAGTGGTGAGCAGATTAGTGGTAATTCCCTTGTTAAGGTATTGGTACTGTTTAAGCTGGCCGTGAACATTTGCTTTAGGAAACACCATTTTCTGAATCTGATGGGCAATATGCACGCATGGCAGTAAGTGCGGATCATTCCATGATTGCTCTATACCACTCCTCCAAAACTATCCAGGTCTAATTCTGTGCTTCCATACTTTGTCATGTATACGTTTTCTGCAGGAGATCAACGATGTTTAAGGTTGTGTCATCAGATTTATCACGGCAAATATCCCGAGTGAACGTGCCCGGTGATGAGTCCATTTTCCGCTTTGGTTGGGTTGGACAAGATGCGCTGTTCCTTCAGCGGACTCCGCTTTTTGTGCAATTCTTCAGCGTTCATGACGAGAACGCTCACTACGAGTGGGTAATATTCGTTAAGCTAAGGGGTCGGAGTACGTTGTGCTTGTCCTTCAGATTCTCCTTGTTCACCGTAATATGCTACATAATTTAGCTTGCAAATGAAGTTTACGGAGATTAGTGTCGAGTCCGATGGTATAAAGCTTTATACGGAGACAGGAATGGAGTTTGTTAGTCCAGTATCACGTATGTTTATCTCGTCTAATAAAATGTTACTTCTCAAGATCGGTCGGCTGTTCTGAATGCTTTACAAACTCAGCTTTCTCAGTAGCATTGCCTGATTAGCCCAGTGGCATGGGTGCAATCCAATTATTTTTTTGCCCATTGCCGATTTGTGTAATCCATTCTCATAGCGATGTGATTACTTTTAAGAATCCGATTTAGTAAGGCATATATAGTGTCGTCATTCTAGGCTTTTTTATGAGGACTTTAGAAGGCATAAAAATGGAGGTCAGTTTTGTTGGCTATTGTCTGAATCTCTATATCGGACTTACAGGTGATGAGCGTGCGGTGTTGGGAGTGGCTTCGGCTTCCGACGGTGCGCTACTATACGAAGCAGCGCAGTGGCTGAATACCAATAAAAGCCATCAGTCGTATGAATATGCCATGCAGGTTAGACACTTATCGTGCGGATATTCTCTGTCCTGCCCAATAGGTTTCTGGTTTTTCTTCCTTCTTCAAGTTTTTGGTTTTCAGATTCGCGATCTTTCGCTAGCCATTGAGCAGTGTATTTCGACGGCTTCCTCTGTTTGGTCTTCAGAATTACAGAAGGCTTTATTAAAGGTTTTTTTNTTTTTTTAATTAATTGAGGTGGACTACGCAACCCTATTCGTTATTCTTTTCCATTTAGGCTGCCCATTTCGGTATGGCATTCTCTAATGGTTATGACTCCAACCGATTTGCTCGCATTCTCCGGGAACTTCGAGTACTCAATGAAGTTCATCGGAGGCGGATAGGCATGCCTATCACGTATTCTCAGTAAGTTTCTCCTAAACATTTATATCAACCCTTGTATTTTTCTTCACTATTATTATTTTCTGACTTTGTGCATATCGAATCTCTCACCTCAATCTCTTGCTGCGATGTTCGTCGGACTAGACGTGCAATCGCAAAGTTTTTAGATAGCTTTGCGAATTCTCGTTAAAGTTTTGATAGGCTGTTCTTGGTGTCCCTACCTTACGAAACTTACTTCCACTATTATATTCAACACGCCGCTTCAGACCTGAAAATTTATATTGAAAACATGTGATCATTACGTTCTCAAAACTTACCTGACTGAATGAGTGGGAGAACATGTCTAAACATAACGCACCCTGCATAACAAGACTGAAAAAGACTGAATGACTGGGAGAACATGTCGGTAGTGAAACCAGTTCAGGTTTCACTACCGACATGTTCTCCCAGTCATTCAGTCTTTTCAGTCTTGTTATGCAGGGTGCGTAGAAGCTGGAATATTTTCTGTACACTTCTGAGAGGCAAAATGTCCAGTGCTGCTCCCCGTGTTGAATTTATATTAAATTTTGATGATAATCATTTTTTATTTCTTGGCTTATATAGATTTTGTAAATATTTCTGTCTTTTCAATTAAGATTCACGTCTTCAGATTTCAAGAGTTAGGAGAGTCTTGTCTCATCAATCGCCTGATCGATATCGGTGCCTACGGATTGGCGGCAGAAATATGCTCATGGCTTAAGAGAGACCAGCAGGAAGGAATTGACCGTGTTTTGCTAGAATGGGTAAGTTTTTTACTGCCCTTCTGTATTTTGGATGGGACTAGAAAAATTGTTTGTTTTGAATTTCTCGTAAATGTGATAGCCTTATCTTTCAAGGTACGACGAACAATTAATAAAGCGGCATCGACTGTAAATACATCCGAGTTGAACATGCAAGCGCTAGATGAGAAAATTGCCAATAAACTTATGAGTTACCCTCATGTTTCCCTAGCGGGTAAGTTGTAATTCTCGCTAAGTTACATTGTTTTCTTATAGATCTTTCTCATTGTAGATGCTGCAAAACGCGCCATCGATGCGAAACTGCCCAAGCTGGCGCGGCTACTCATCAAAAGAGAGAAGGATGATTCAAAACAGGTTTGTAACGATTTCAACTACTAGTTTTCATTTGAAGAGTTCAGGGTCATCACTAAGACATTCCAGGTACAAGTGCTTCTGCAGCTGGGCGACATTCAAGAGGCTTTAACTCGAGCTGCGGCCGCTCAGCGCCCACAGCTGATGCATCAGGTCGTGCGACATCTGATGAAAGGACAGAAGCGTGCCGAATACGAACTGGCAATCCGTAAAATTCCTCTTGTTAGTTTTCATTTTATCGGCAAATAGGAAGGGGAATATGTAGGTTTAACGTTACTGCACGTCGAATCAAATGGATCAGGCATAGGCAGTGTTGGAAGTGGGCACGTTTCAAATGAATATTGCTACCGATACTAATTGGGATTGGTTCAGCTTTCAGCAGTTGTCAGTACTATACTTCCTCAATTTTATTGAGTTGGAGTAGAAACTGATGTTATTTCCTACAAAAAATTGGCTTCCGAAGGGGTGAACATCGTTTTCTTAGTTCGAATGGTCAGGTTACAGATTTATTCGATACGTATTCAGGCACAATGCTTGTATCAAGACCTAATACGTGAAGAAAGTGATCGTGGATCTGGAAAAATGATCCTCGCACTACTGGAGCAGGCTAGCGACTTTGAACGACAGACGATGTTTCATCTTGACGCAATGGAAAACGAGCTTAACGTAGGTATAAATATATTTTTGCGATCTTACGTTTAGACCAAAAAGGCTACATTGCTCTTTTCTACTGGTTGGTGAAGGGGATGAAGTTTGACGTGTTTCAGCCAGCTGAGAGGTTGAATTGCCTGAGAAGGGCAAAGGAATCGGCCCGTAACATGGGTGATAAAGGAGTGGAGGAACTGTTAAGTGATATGGTAAGTCTAAGGATTTTTGTCTGGATTTCACCCCTCATGTTCATCTCCACAAGATTTAGGCAGCATTCGCTCCTGGTCAGTCAGAACGTGGGCAAGATCAAATGACCATTCGTGATACAGTCATTGAATTCGCAGCTGATCCTCAGAAAGTCGCTCAATTCAAGCATCAAGCTAAACTGACTGATAAGCAGTGAGTAGAGTGAACTCTTCAAAAATTTTCATTCGAACTTCACTCTGATTGTTTCCAAAAGTAGAATTTGGAATGAGGAACTACCTTCATGGAAACCGAAGTATAGTTTTCTATGAGAATTTTGGCTGGTTTCCTTTCCGTTTCCATTTTTTTTCGTTTTTTTCAATTACGATTTTTTAACTATAAAGTAAGGGTGTTGGTTTGAGGCTTTGGATGTATAGTGCCGGGTGCAATATCATAACGGTACTGTTTAAGAGTTTGGCTTTGGACTATCGAGGGTTTGGCAAAAATGGGTAAAATGGAACAACTCTTCGACATGGCGCAGAAAAAGTCACCGGTCGGATATGTGGTGAGTGCTGGAAAAAAATGTGATTATTTTCAATCAAGATGGTTGTAATATTCGAAAGCTAAACATAATAAATCACGAATGTTAAATTATTTGAAAGGTGGTCTAATGTCATCATTTTTGTGTCATTTTGCCATGTCATTTTCAATTCCAGCCCTTCATTAAAGCGTGTATGAAGTATAACCGACGAGAGGAGAGTAAAAAATATTTCGCCAAAGTTCACGGGTATCAGGAACTTGTGGCAGCTAATATGGCTATGGGGTGAATTTGATTTCACTTTTCTTTTTTTTCGTTTTCATTTTTTTCATTTCTTTTCTTGTAATCAGTGAAAAAGTCGTGAAGAAGATTATTTGTTACTATTCAGCAATTTCGTTGCTGCCGCAAAAATGGCATTTGATCGTCGCGATCGGGATACGTTACAGCTGGTATTCATGAAATCACACTCAGATAAGGAGGCTTACGCAAAAGTGGGCCAGCTGGTTAAGTCTTTCTAAGCGAACGAAATAATGCCGGATATCTGTTTGTGCGACTTCGCGATCTCGTTAATCCTTCATTTTCTCTTCATTACCTTTTTGACTGGTAATCCTTTACCACGCCTTGACCCCTGATCCTTTCGTCTTTTATCACCCATTTTACCAATGTTGTTTCTTCAAAATGGAAAGCGAAGTAGCTTCAGAGCATTGAGCCTATTTAATGTAGCATAAAATGGCGAGACATTTCCTTTTTTTGGGATCGATTGTCATTCAATCAATTCCCATTCTTCGCGAAGTCATCCAAAGCAATACTTTAGATGTGATATGACTTCTATGATTCATTGCCGCAATCGTATGCATTGGTCTCTCTCTCTCTTTATTCGAATACTCCTTATTGTTTGCCAATCTTCTAGGATGAGTCACATTCTTTTCTTTTCCTTTCAGTCCTTTCATATTTATAGAAGTTGCTTTTATACATTTTTAGCGCTTATCTATTCTGTACGTTAACACACTTGTGTAAAAAATCGCGTTTTTTTTTGCGAATGAGTTTAGTTGAACAGTATCTCTTGTTTTTTGTTTACTGTTAGTTATTGAATGCGGGATATTTTATATTAGTCACATTTGTGATTGCACGATACGCTTTCATCAATATCACAGATACAGATTGAATATTTCTACGAATAGATACGTTGTGATAATTATTTATTGACGTTTCAGTTGTGTACGCTGTACCTTAATAACGATAAAGAATCTCGTAATTTTTGTGTTCAATTGGTTTTGATGGTAACTGGTTTTGGCTCAAAGTATCTACTTTTTTCTTCGGAAAGAACTCATTCTTTTCAATGTGAAGTTTGAAGGCATAATAACCTCTATTGCCTTTTCTCACATGCAGTAGATTGTGGGCCCAGTCAATAGTTCGGACAATGACTCTTTTATTGTTATTCTACAATTTTGATTTCAATTCCTTTGTGATGTTGTTTACGGTGTCAAGTTGTAGTTTTTTTTGTTTGGCTTGTTTATGGTGCACAGTCATAGTTTTTGCTCATCAGTGCTCGACAAAAATGTTCCTCATACGATTTCGAGAGCGATATGAGATGGTAGTCCCGAACGAAGTTCCATGACACGGTCATCGAGGAAGCCTCATGAGTGTTTGGCCCCTCGCGAAAGTCAACCTTGAATGGCTCTGCATAAAAAAACTGGCAATATCGAAGAGAGAATGAGTTGTAAGGAAAAGGGAGGAGCGATCCGTCGAAGTGGAAATGTCACTAATCATTTTATAGCAATGCCAGACTTGGTAGTTGAGCCTTGCCCACTGAGTGGAGGGACCTCCTTGTTATGGAGCGTTGACGTCTGCTGACCCATGGTTAGCCTCTTAGAGCTTGCGGATTGGGTTGCCTTTTTCCAGGATGATTATCTTGAAGAGCTGTGGTAAAAACGTCTTTGCAGGGAGTATTTTCGATAATCTACTTATAAGAAAAGTTGGTAACACCAGAGTGAGCCCTTTGAGGGACCTTCTTCGGTGAACTGTGATGTCGTCGTAGCAAGAGGAATCACTTATAACTGTGGTTGCATTCGGAGTAGATTCTCTGCAAGCCCTGTTTGAACAATCGGAAAATCGATTATTATTCGTTCCAGAGGGGATCTTTTCACGAGAAGATGCACTCGCGCAAAAGTCTTCATATTTCCAGATGATGTCTCGATTTTGGAGGAAATCAGAGGTACTGATGAACGGCACAATCGCCGTTTCTCTGTACCGTTCGACTCGTAGCCGATTAGTTGTAGCGATCGGAGATGTACCCGGTCCCTTAGTGAAGGGTTGTATTTCTTTCGGTGAGTTGTATTTCTACTGACTTTGTTCGAGGGGCATTTTCATGAAAACCTCTTTTTTTCCTTTTTTGTATGTTTTTTCCACTTTGGCCTATGCGTTCAATATCAGGATGGGGAGAATTTCCGTCACAATTATTCATACATTTACTTTTCATTTTTCCCCTTTTATGGCTTGCGTATGAATCACAAATGTATTCAACTACATAACTCATCACAGTGTGCACGTCAGCGATCCCCACCTCCCAAACCTGAAGACGATGAGAGTTGAAGAATTGCGCAATCGCGCTGTTGACGTCTTCGCGTCGAAATTGGATAGAGTTTTTTAGCCAAGGAACTGTGGGGGGTGGGACAGTGGTTATCAGAAGGGGCCAAGTCTGGAGGTAACGGGGTGGGGCGGAGTGCCCAATCTAGGCCGTAGCTTTTCTTCGAAATTCTGTGAAAATACTTCGAAGATATTCCGCAATGACTACATGATTTATCATGGGCACATCTAGAATTTAGTTACCGAAACGGATTGTGACGATGGCTTGCCTCATACGCTGGAGCACTTGGTGTTCATGGGCAGCAAGAAATATCCTTATAAAGGCGTACTAGATATTATTGCCAACCGTTGCCTGGCCAGCGGCACAAACGCATGGACCGACCAAGATCACACAGCATATACTTTAAGTACGGTAAGTTTCTCAGAACTTAAAGAGTAGTACAGAAACTCAGTCATTCATATTAGATTCTTATCTTACTGGAATAGAATTTTAGGTTGGCAGCGATGGGTTTTTCAAAGTATTGCCGGTTTACCTTAACCACCTGCTTTCACCTATGCTGTCAGTAAGTATGCATTGTTTGTACATGTGCTCGGTTATAGATGAAGGGGATCATATAAATCACCGCAAGTGGTTGCGACACATTCTCTGATCAGCCAGTCT
Organism: Haemonchus placei; assembly: GCA_900617895.1. Classification (NCBI taxonomy): domain Eukaryota; kingdom Metazoa; phylum Nematoda; class Chromadorea; order Rhabditida; family Trichostrongylidae; genus Haemonchus; species Haemonchus placei. The sequence continues at coordinate 29,081 of UZAF01017175.1, read as the reverse complement.
AAAATTTTTTTTCAAATCCCTGTTTGTTACCGAAAGAAAGTTAGAACCAAGTTAATCACATACAAAACATGAGGGGCTACGAGGCCATCGCGTAATTCTAGCTGCTGTCCAGCCTCTCCATGTCATTTTTACAAAATTTCTCGTTTTTATTTAGTTGTTTGCCGGTGATGACAATCTCTAAGAAAATCTGCAGCAATAGAAAACAAATCCACAATGATTCATTTTCACTTAGAACTTCTTTTTTTTCAATCAGGCATCCCAATTTGCTACCGAAGTACACCACATCAATGGGAAAGGTGAAGATGCAGGTGTTGTCTACAGTGAAATGCAAGATCATGAATCTGAAATGTCGTGCATAATGGATCGGTGAGTTAACTGACCGGCGAATGGCTTGTTTTAAGAGAGCCTTGTTTTGAGGAAAAAGAAAGAGATTTTATATCCGCCAAACAACTCATATCGTGTCGACACGGGTGGACGGTTACCGAGCCTCAGGACGACTTGTAATTTGGAAAAAGTAATATTATTGTCAGTCCTTTCCGCCAAAATATGTTTGATGTGAGTACAGATATGTTTGTAGGTTCGCAATTTTCATAAAAAATATTACCATTTGTCAAATATGATGGTGACGGTGTCGGGTCGGGTTGATCATGAACGATTGTTGAAGATAATCGAGGCGACCGAGGAGGTACATCAGTAAAGCTTTTGGCAGCTAAAATTGTTTCCTTGTAAACCTTCTCTTTAAGGAACACTTGGGTGATGTGCCGGCATCATTCCAACGGCCATTCATTTCTCTCCAAGTAAAGCCGATGGCAGAATCAAGCGAACACCGTGTTGTATGCCCAAGTGACGATGAGTCTCGGGGTTCTGTGGAAATCAGTTGGTGAGACGTTTTTTTTTTTTCAGTTTCGTACGCCGTAGTCGATTTCGACTGACTCTTTCTTTTTATTTCGGCGTTTTCTTATTCTCTTAGTCTTTATTTGCGATTTCATTTCACGTTTTCGGTGGTTCTGACAAGAATAGAATTCAATTGTCATTTCTAACTAGAACACTCCCTTGAACACTACGTTCTTTTCGTCCCACTCACGAATCATTTCATCATTGCTACAATCTTTCATATGCACTTTTCCGAAACAACAGTGTAAACAAGCCCGCGCCTGACTCTTATATGTTGTGAAGCTCGCTAAATAGTGCAAACATATACAATGGCACATTATCTATGCCCCGAAACTTTGGTGTATTCCTCTAATCCGTCATGGATGTTAAATTACTGAAGAGGCGCTTTTGTTCAGGTTTGGTCACAGCCCAACTGATTTCAAAGAGAAGGTGGCCTTCGATGTATTGTTCGACTACCTGTCAAACACGCCTGTGTCTCCATTACAGAAGGAATTCGTTTTGATTGAAAAACCTTTAGCGAGCCAAGTGTCTTTCCATGTTGCTGAACAGGTTCTCAGAAGTTGGTTCTCAATTTATAGCACCTCAAAGTACCTCATTTACAGACTACATGCCTCATTCAATTGACGTTCTCCGGTGTTCCGACAAAGCGATTGGATGATGTCAGTAAAAAGTAGGTTTTCTTTGGATTTTCTTTTCAAATTTTGAGCTATGGCACTCACTTCTCCACATATTTCGAATCATTGCTGGCGCATGGGACGCACGATTTGTGGAAAACGAAGCGGGAGTTGGCTGAAGTCGAGTTGTGAGGTTTCGAAGCTGCTTGTATCTCAGCTTTTAATTTATGCAATCCCAACTCCTTCGGAAGTGTTTTAAGTGTTGATTTACTCTACCTCAATGACGGATAAGAGCTAGCTCGTAGCTGGAGTTTTGGGCTAATAAGAAAGGGTTCTGTCAAGGTTCCAACCACTTGCGATGTTTCTGTATGAGTGTCTAGCTGGTCTTTTTGATTTCCCAAAAAAGTTGACAAATTCACAAGTTACTATATAGATGTGGTTGTGTCATGCCTTAGAAGGATACCGTAATTCTGAGGCATGGAAAATCACCCTGAATTGAGTTATCCTAAAATTAAGTGTTGTAGGTTTATGGAGAAGATAGTCAAAGAACATCTTGAAGACAAAACTTGGGATATGGAACGAATGGGCTTCCTTATCGGGCAATCTGTGAAGAATGAATTGAAAAAGGTGACGGAGCAGTTTTAAAAAGTTAGGCATCACTAAAATGTTATTGTATCTTGCTACTTCAACAGATGGAAAAAAATCCTGCCACCCAGCTCTTTGGGCATATGATTGGGCATCAGCTATACGACGAGAATGATGATCAACTGAAAATTCGCATGGACGAGGTACAGAGTTTATTTCTCCATAGGATTTGCTATCGAAGACTTTATTATTCTCCTATCAATGAATTAATTGTAAATGACTCTTTCTGTTTTGACTGTTTTGTTTCTGTGTTACTCCAAATCATTTGGGAAATAATTTCAAATTATTTGAACCACGTTTTGATGAAGTTTTTCAGATTCATTCATGAGAGAAGTTGTAAAGAAACCTAAAACTTTTCCTTATTTCAGCTGGAGCTCCTACGTCGTCTGCGATCAGAACCTGCCTCATTTTGGTCAGCTCTTGTGAAAAAGTACTTTACCAAGCCACATGTAGTTGTTGTAGGAGTTCCAAGCGAGAAGATGGTTGACCAAGTGAGTTAAAATGTTCATTGTTATGATTTTTCAATCCAGTTTTATGTCATTCATGATGTGTCCGCATAATGTGATAGGCAAGTGCGGCTCTCTCAACAGCGATATACGCTTATCTCTGTTTTACGCTCACTTCTTTACATCTTCTGAAAGTTGCTGGCCTTTGCAATTGTCCCGCTTCACTCAATGTTGCAAAGAGAGATTTTCAGCACCCTTCAGACGCAGGCTGACTGTCGATTTGGATCCTCAGTGGTCCTTTCGTCCTTTTTTCATCTGAGAGCTTTATAAACTTTTCCGCCTGTTTCAGGTAGCAAAGGAAGAAAAAACTCGTCTTGACGAGCAGCGCAAGAAACTTGGGCAGGAGGGAATCAAGCAGTGTGGAGACAAAATTGAAGCGGCCATAAAGGAAAACACAGCAAAAAAGCCAACTGCCGAGTTGCTGAGCGAGCTGATTGTAAAAAAGTTGGAGCAATTCGATCGTTTTCCAGTGGACTCGAAGAGTAATCGAGGCGGTTCGCCGTCATCGCAGCCAATTACTAAGTTCTTGGATCAGTTTCCGTTTCCGACAACCGTCCATAACTGCCCAACAAAGTTTGTCGAATTGTCCCTACTATTCGATACGACCATTCTAACGGCTGATCAACGCGCTTTGTTGGATCTCTACACTGAGCTGTTGTTCGAATCTCCAGCTAAGATCAACGGTGAAGTGAAAAGTGCTGAAGAAGTATCGAAACTCTATACAAGGGTTAGTCTATTCCTTCCGAAAATATGTTCTTTGAACTAACGAGCGAACTCGTTCCAGGATTTGGTCGATCATTCCATATATGTAGGTGTTTCTGGCAACTTCGAGAAGCTATTGCATCTCAAAATTGTGGTAAGGTTTTGCCCTCGTTTTCAAGGGCCTTAGTTTGAACTAGTTTTGAAGGTGGAAATAATCAATTCAAAAACTTTGAGCAGTGTTGTGTAGTCAGGAAATAGAATCGTTCTGAACAGTAGGTGGGTGAAGGGGAGCTCAGAGGTTTGGCGCCATATGCCGTAGCCCTACTGTTTGGATTTTCCAATCTTCATGTGCAAATTATTGATCCATTCGTAGTTCCCCATATTTTTTTGAGAAGGATGGAGGTCATGATTTTGTTTCTTTCAGGTCGATGCGGAGACCGGTTTCCCAAATCTAGCCAAATGGGCAGAAATCTTCACAACTGGTGTCATATTTGATGTTCAGCGTGTAAAACAATGCGCAAAGAAGCTAGCGAGTAATGCTCGTGAGAAGAAACGCGATGGTTACAGTGTTGCTACTACTGCTCTATCCTCGATGATATACTTACCCAGTGAGTGGATTTTTTGGCTAAAATATGGGCCCTGTAAGAAGGTTATTGAAATCAATATACACCATTTCCAGACACTAATGATCATATGTATGATGAACTAATCCTTGAGCAATTCCACGGAAAAATAGCAAAGGATTGTGATTCAAAACCTGAGGAAGTATTGAAACGGCTAGAAGAGGTACTCTTCCCACTAATTACCTTTCAAGATACCAAACAGTTGCGTGGCTGCATGCTCTTTTTTTGCCTTTTTTCCATTGTTGCTTCTTAGCGCCGTTTTAATTTTCAAAACTCCTCAGGCACTCGCCTTTTGCAACTGGAACGAAAAAAGATTCGTCTCTTTTTTCAGCAAATCATTGAAACGAAGCATCTCCTTCATTGACACTGGCCTTCAGACTTCTTTTTTTTTAACTGCAAGCGATCTCATTGTTTCTCGAACTTTTCATCTGTGTTTTCAGCTCCGTGCGACCTTATTTGCCCATGGTGTGAATGCTCATTTGCTATGTAATGTGGACCTGATTGAGAGCAAACAGTTCGATCCAGTTCAGTGGAGCTTTGCCGAAAAATTCTATGGAAATGCGGAGAAATTTGGCGTGAGTTGTTCTTTACCTCTGAGCGAACACGAGCAGTGAGTGAAAATGCTGTTCGATTCAGGGAAGGTAGTAAGTACCTATGAAAACTTCCGAAATTGTCAGAATTCTTGTTTACATAATTCCGTTAATGGTGTTTAATTATACTTCAGGCGAAAGCTGGAGAATCAATCGATACTGCATGTGTGGGTAGGCAGAAGGTGATAAGTGTAGGTGGCTCTGAATCGTCATTCATTTCCCAAGTATGCATGATGGATTGTGATTGGATGAGTGATGAACTTGTACCGACCATGCTGTTGGCACAGTATTTGAGCCAGTGTGAGGGTAAGAAGTATATTTTTATATTTAAGTACTCTCACCGTATAAATTTTGTGAGGGTTCACGCTACAACCATTCCATTCCATTTTAAGGACCACTGTGGCGAGGTATTCGTGGTGAAGGGTTGGCATATGGAGCGAATATATATGTGAGATCAGATCGCAAGACTATTACATTATCGCTGTATAGATGTGCCCAACCAGCCCAAGCTTATGAAGGAACGAAGAAGATTGTTGTAAGAATATTCATTCAATTTTTATTCACTGCAGCTTGTTGATTTTCTCGTGGCCTTCTGAATTTCACTTCAATTTCAGAATGATGTTATCAAAAGCGGGAAGGTGGTTGAATCGGAATTCGAAGCGGCTAAACGTTCATTGATATGTGAATTGGTAGAAAAAGAGGATACGGTGCGTTTTTTCACCTCTTTGTTAAGTTTACATTTAGTTGGGCAGAAAGTTGGCTACTGAAAGTGTTGAAAATTCCTTCTCGATTGTTTCTTGTTCCTTTTTGATTCTTCCCTAAACGCGAACGACTTTCGGTCAACATTGAATTTATTTTTGGGGGTCTTCTCTGTCGGGTTAGGTTCTTCAACCATTTCTGCGGCGCCTCAAAGTTTGTCTTGAATTATCCCTAGCAAGATATAGCGAGCGGTACGACTTGAACTCTGCAACCTAAGCCATATTCAGAGACATTCCGGAAGCCCTGAGGCAAGGGCAAATCCAAAAAAAAACGTAATAGGCTTTCTCAGGTACGGGATCGGCTTAATTTATCTGAGGGAAATGTTAAACGCGGTGTAGGCAGAGCTGAGTGATAACAGGTTAACTGTAAGATATTTGTCCAAGCATCTTCCCGAGCTTGAGTGATTAATCTTCTTCTTAACCTTGAACCATGGAACTTTTCGGCGCTGTTTTATGATGGCAAAAAGTCTTGGTGCCGGGTGGCGAAGGTACGTCTGCCGGATGTTCATTTCCATTTGTTGAATTAATAATTGGCATTGGCAATTGGCAGTTAACATAATTAAATGTTAATTGGACAAAGCACTATATAAAATACTGCGGCCATCAGTAGTTGAACCGATGAAAAGCTGTCGTGTGAAAAAAAAATATAAAATAATCTTCTCCAAGTGCTGAGGTGTGTGGCGGCAAGTGACGCACTATCTCATACCCATGCTCACGGGTTCCCATCCCGAGTTGATATTCGTCTAGGCCAACCAAGCCTTCTATCTTTTCGGGGACAGTTAATTGATATCAAACTCACCAGGGAGGATAAAAGCACTGTCTTGTACTCGGCTGGCCACAGCAAGTCATTGTATAGGTCACGTACACACCCATTACACCACTTAAACTCTAATGGAAGTCGAAGGCAGGGCGCATCCCTCAGGCGGGATCGATAAACGCCAAAAGACTTTATCCTTTATATTTTTTGATCTTCTCAAAACTTCCGGCTATCAGTTGGCGTCATGGCGTGTGTTCGTAATCATCTGATTTTCAGGTGAGTGGCGCTGGAAAGCTGTCGATCATTAACGACATACGGGGAACTCCTTCAAATTACAGAAAGTGAGATCGCAAAGCAGTGTGATATTTAATTTTTTTTGCAAGCACAGCCATTTAAAATAATTCAGGGTGCTATGTGAGAAAGTCTGGAATACTACCCCTGAGGATATGCTACGTTTGGGCGGTCCACGAGTGGCCAATCTGTTTGAGGTTTGTTAGGACCATAGATAGGTCCTTTTAGTGCTCACTAATTCTCACCAGAGTATTTTCAGAACTATGTCCGAGCTATCGCAGTGCATCCATCGAAGATTGCAGAAGTGAAGAGTGCATTCCCAGGCATTGAAGAAGTCCCTGTTGCATCTCTCAACTATGTCCCGTCAGCGTCATCCTAAACACTGCCTTGAAAATTTTTAGGGCTTTCTTTCGGTAGTGACTGTTCTCAGAAGGAGCATCCATAGAATGTCTGCTTTGAATCGGATCTGTTTCGGTAGATTCTTAGCGAACCAACCGTTAGAAATGGAATACCTCCTGATGATGCGCTTAGGAAGTTTTTTGGAAAGTACTACTCTGGGTTGTGGACGAGTTTTTTTACGAGCCTAAAAATCTATAACCACTATTGGCGCCAACGAGACTTCTCGTTGGTTGGCTACCTAATCTGATAGTCTCCAAAGATTATTCCACATCTATGCTCAGAGAGGCTGTTCCGTAAATACCCAATTTTCAGTTGTCCTGGGGTCATCTTCAGCTGGCCCAGGCGATGGCTAATGGTTTGGGTCTTAATGGATCTTAACTATGGATTCAAGAGTATAGTGGAGAGAGCCGATATTCGAACATATAAGAACAATGTAGACTTTGAAAGGTTAAGTGAATGGCCACCATTTCCTGATTTTCTCTACTATCCTCTGACTACTGGTGTGTGGATTATGGAGAATCTGGCCCGTGCGTGAGGGTCACTGTTAGAAGTTGCAGTTAGAAAGCTTATGAGACAACCGGCCAAAAACCGCCTCGCTTTGATAGCGAATTAAGGCTCGTATTCACCCATGGCGAGTATACTGTCGAGCATTCTAACAGGAAGGGGAACAGTTGGAGTTTTATAGTCCTTTTATATGTAATTAATATGTTTCTTGGTTACCGTATTCAAAGTAGAGGCTCGAAGGTTTGTTTAGTGTTCATTGAGTCCAAAAAGCGTCTTTTGAAGCCCTTACAGATCCAATTGATCTCAGGCATCCAATGGAATCTTATCCATTCTATCTTTGGAGCCTCAGAGGTTGAGCTTGAGAATACCGTTCTTTTCTGTTTTCTTTTTAAGCCAAAAGCAGTGTGATACGTTGTTGACCTTCTTGTTTGTTGTTAGGATGTTGCATTTCTTTCAAAACTAAATGTCATCATGTTAAATTTAATATTTCGGCTTCTTTAACTTAAAAAGTGTCTTACTGAACTTTGTTGTGAATGGTTATAAAGAGTTTTAACTATTCGGAAGTTTACATAACAACCTATATGGTTTTGAAGGTGCTCAGTGGATATTGCTTACTCGAAATCATTGGAATTAGAGGGTCTAGAAGAACTGCACATCAATTGCTGAGATTTTTTTTGTGAAAAAGGTCTAAGTGGTTTTAGAAGCACACAAGAAAGTTTTTGATACAATGTTAGATATGGGAAGAGGGGCCCGGTGAAGGGGGTACAATAGGGTGTTATCGACTTCAAGTGATGAAGTTCTTGAGGTAAGTCTTTAAACTACACAGTATTGAGGCCTGTATGAGATTCCAGCATTCAGATTCCTTTCTGATATGCTCTAGGCATTTGATTTTACAGGGACAGCCGAGGGTCTGTTCAGTGCATTCTCGCAGGCGACTGACGGATGGAACGCTATGTTTAATCTATTTGGACGATCCCGTTGCCACCCTGCTGAGTCCAATGAGATGAAGTGTTGGTTAGTTTTTTGAAGGAGGTAAAATTAGTTGGTGCAGAGGAGATTAATTTAACTTATTTCGATTTTGTTTTATTATTACATTTGTTTATTTTTTGTTTAATCACTTCTTTAATTTATTCTTACGCCCATTCGTAGAACTGCACGTTAGTATGAAAAAGATCAAGTGCAAGGAAACAAAAAAGTAGAAAAGAAGAAGTTCGCAAATGAATGATTAAAAACAAAAACCAAAATTGTCTCAGGTCATTTTAGTTGTATAGTGCTTAATTATATACTATGTCTTGGGATAATTTTTAAACAGATTACTGTAGATTTACTGTAGGTGGTGAAACTCTTCCAGGGAATAGTGCAGTCTCCCAAAAATATACGTGAAGTGGGAGCCTACGAGCATCACGCTGGAAAAGGATTATCACAGAGTATAGAAACGTGTAAAAAAGAAAGTATTGATCACATCCTGGTAATCAATACTGTCGTTTCTACACGAAAGCTGATCGATATTATACTCACTGAGAAGATAGAAAAAGCTGTCACAGAATAACGGACTCTATTCATATAATTCATGTACAGGTCACCCGCGCTATCAAAAATGGCTGCGATCCATCGTGGAAAACCAGTTCATGGCGTAATACCGGCGAGTCGATTGAATGTCTGCCGCTTCGTACTTTGACCTTTATCTTTCCCAAGTGAGTTCTATGCATTCATTTTCTCTGTCATCAGAGATACCTCTAGACTTACCCCAAAAAATACTTTTCAAGCAAACACATCTGAGCATGGCCCTAGAGAGAGTGTAGGGTACGAGTGAGGTTCCTTAACGCCAATTCGCTTTAGCAATAATACCATAATAGGAAGCAGAAAAGTTAAGGTATAGAAACGGGAGCGGTTGACATTGCCAGCTCGGTCTGCATGGATATTTGATCGGCGATCCTGTGACGATAGGGCGGTTCAGTATCTGCCTACCGACGATATGCAACTGCGATAAAAGTTTCTTTTAGTTCACCCGCATCGGGTCATTTCTACGTTCTTGCTCTTCAGAGTATTTTCTTTAAACGGTCGGAAAGTTGCGAGGAAAGCAATGACTCAGGCGCTTCGTTGTATTTTCACATTTTCCGAGGATTTTGAAAATACAAAGGTTTGCCTTAGCCTTCACCTTCCGGCAATGCTCGCTCATTCTCATGATTATTCCTCGACTCATCTAACTTTGTTCGTATACCTTTACAATTCCGATGTACAGCGGCTTGGCGTAAACCAAATATTTAATTTTCACTGTTTTATCCATGTTCACGAATTATTAGATAGGATTTGAAACAAATGCTAATAATATAATTGTTGTAGACGTCTTAGAACGCGCCATGGATGCATCCAACCCACCAGAAATCATTTAGTTTAGGAAAGGTCATGTGTGGTGGACGAATTTACGCTCTGTACTTCCTCTTACTATTGATCATATCGATTCCTGGATTATTCCTGAATAGCTCATGGATGAAATACTTGTACTGGAATTGTGATCGATTCCTGGATAGCAAAGCACCCAGGACGGTAAGTTCTTTCCAATTTCCAAGAGATCTGCTTTTTTGCGTAAAAGGAAGGGCTTGTACGTGACCAAGTGTCATAAGCATACAAGGCTTTGAACGTCACATCATCGAAACCCCCTGGTTCTCATGCTAAAAATCATGAAAGTGATTGAATAAGTACGGTACCGCTAATGCTATCTGGTAATGCTTCTGAACGGTACTTTTCAGCTCTCGGGACCACCTTCTGTTATTCTTTCTCCATCCAGTGATCACTGTGGTAACTCCCAATATCTTATCATAGTTCTTACAAGAATAACGGAACCATCAGTGAGGGTGACATTCCGGAATACCTACGGACGTCTAGGTAAGAAGGTTCGTGATTTAATGAAAATTTATGTTCAAATTAACTTCATAGTACTCGTCGCAACGATTTAGAATCCCACACAGTTTTCTTTAAACATGCAGCAGCATAGTGTAGTACACATGCATGGTGGCACAGCTAACATCAAGACAGCTATGATTTTCTGAAAACCGAGACAACTAGCCAAGAATAGGTCTAAAAGGCGATCATACTTGGCGACGGACAGGCGATAGCATTATGCATAATTCGAAAGTAAAACAGAGGAAAAGTGAACAGAGTACGATCGAAACTCAGGCCCTGTCTCCAATCGTTAGCGCCTTTAATTTACTACATTTATAGATGAGGCTTTTTTTTACGACCGTTCTAGGTTGTTTTTTCAGTATCATTTCACGGTGCTATTCCCAGTCGGCCTCTCTCAGAATGAGAAAGTCAACGCGGATATTCAGCAAGAATTTCGAAGCTATGGCGACATACTGCAAACGAATTTCATCGACAGCTACCGTAATCTGACGCTAAAGGTGTTTTTGTTTTTACGCTTTCCTCGTCTTTTTGGTGTAGGTGCACATGCCTGGAATAGGTTTATAAAGCTGGCCACAGTAAGCTGTCTGCGTGAAACGTGCGCGTCCCAGTGCGAGTGAGGCAACCCGTACAGCCTCTTCGACGCCGTGAGAACTCGTCCGCCTTTGGTGTATACGTTGGTTAAGCCGGTTCTGAACCTTTATTACGCCCTATCTTGGCCGTTTTTCGACCTGACAACGTCCCTTAGCTACCTTCGGCGGTCACATGCTTCTAGGTAGAAATACCTGAGGCCATTTTGATCGTAAACTGTGCCTTCAAAGTGACCAAGGCCACTGTTACTACAGCTGATAAGGATAGCAATTAATAATTAATTGGTCGTAGCAAGATCCATATAGTTGGACGATATAATCGGGTAGATGTGCGATCGGTGACGAACAAAGAAGTGAGAGCAAAGTTGTCGAGAGGCAGTCAAGGAGCGTGCCTCCAAAGTTGCTCGCTCCGTTTGATCCAGATGGAACATCTGGACCCGACCCAGCATCTCTTTATGGCAGAACGGTATGGTTTTGTGTAGACCCGATCTTTGACATAGCCTATAGACTGACCGTAAAGGAAGTTACAGAAGGTAAATCTATATGTACTTAATGAGGTGATCAAGCAAAGCAGCATAAGTCCCCATAACTTTGGACGGCCTTGTCAACATCGCCCAATGTCGCCCGTGTAGTATGTACACACCTAAGCCTATACTTCTCACATACTATGGATCCATTCTTTTGCAGACATACTCATATTCGAATTACGTACGGCACAATTGTACAAATGTGAGAGCAGTACTGAAAGTGGATGATGATCTCGCATGGAATGTCGATCAAATGTTCAAGTATCTGTCAGAAATCGATACAGTTGGCAACATACTTTACTGCCGATCAGTTAAGCATCCTTTGGTAAATCGCGATACACGAGAACGGTGGTGAGTTCCCAGATATAAACGTAGATTCATCTGACACGGTAAGTACAATGTCTGGCTAAGGTACGTGTTGAGGAAGGAGTATCCGTACAAGTATTTTCCCGAGTACTGTCTGAGCCCTGTCTACGCGGCTACACCGTCGACATTAGCGGCGTTGGCTGAAGCCACCAATACCATACCACATCTTTGGGTAGGTAATGAGACTGACGTCTAGAAAAAAGTAGTTTTTCTTGATAGTTTCTAGAAAAATCGTAGCAGAAAAGCGAACACCTCCAAATCGCATTTGTTCTATTCCGCTTGACAGTCTTTCGAGCGAATTTGATTTCATGACCATGTTGGCAAGGGCCGTTTCACCCGGAATCTATGCTATTGCATTTTAGAGATTTTTCATTATTCCTGAAACCGGCATGTGGTAAGCGCTGTCTTCCCGACTTGATCTTCCTCGCTTGCATCACCAAATCCTCAATCTAGGCTTCTGACCACACTTCGCTACAGTCGTTCTTGGTTGAGATAGCTGTCCTAGCAATTCATACCGAGCGGTCCGACAAAACGCTGTTGTATTGGAGACTCCCTCGGGTCTAGGAGAATGAGCATACATATTTAAGTTATTGTTTTTGGCTCACAGCTGTCCGCGGATAGGTTGCTGGACTACGGATTTATCAGTGTCGGCCTCGTACTACCTCTCAAGTAGTCTCGATCATCCCAGTGCTAACCTTTGGCTGCCCAGAGATAAGGATAGAACCTGCACCTGCGAAAACTTCTTCCATGGATGGAAACGAATACGAGGAGCAGGGAAAGGTTAAGTCGCTCAGCACGACATAAATAATAAACTTCATCCCATGAGTTCACCTGCCTATTGCTGGCCCTTGCCACTCCACATAGCTTTTTTTCATGAGGTCCCTTATTGCAAGGGACTCCTCAACAAAGAAGATGCGTGAATACGTAGATATTACCCATTTTTTGCCCTTCATATTTATTTTTCGTTTCCAATGTGTCTCTAGCGATGAGGTATCTGAGTGTGTAATACAATTCCTTTTACTTATACTGGAAAAGTAGTAGGTCGGATCGCCGTTACAGATGAATAAATTAAAAGTTTCAGCTCGACGATGTATGGAGTCTAGGAATCGTACCCAGAGAGATACTGGCGAAGTTTCGACCGCTATCATTCAACGTCGAACGTGAAAACTTCGAACCGTTCCTCAATGGAAGTGTCATAACGCAATACTTTAAGGCGAAAGAGGATGGTCTGATGCTTTTCAACAGTGTGAATAGACGATTGCTGTCCTAATTATCTCTAGGAACCTGCATCAACCAGACTATGTAATTCTTTCCGAATCATTCCAATGTAATAATGTAAATACAAATCGATCGAGTACTCAGGTGTCTTTGTTGGCCTTCTGATTTGCTTCCACTGAATACTATCGAGCAGAGTATCATAGTGATGACTACGAGTCTCAGAAGTCGGATCTTTACCCAGTTGAATCAAAAAGATCACGAGAAATAAACAGTACAAAAGTTTGTGTTTATTACGGCTTTTCTATATATTTTCTATTTTCCGACCAATTCTCTTCTTTTCAACATAACGGATACCGACCAGGATATCCTGAATGGTCGCGTACCACAGCTGGTTCACTGTAAACTGTAATTTTGAGCAATTAATAAACACCCGCCTCTACTCATAATCTACTCCGACGGTGTCGCTTTTGTGCTCCAACAGTAAGAGCCCCGGAATTTTTTTTTTCGTAGGTATACATCGCTTCTTTTTTCGGTTTTAAAACACGTTCATGCCCCTGTGATCAGGACCATCTGAGGTTGCGGGGCGTGACCATCAGATCTCAGTACGCCGACTGCGATGTCGCCTCTTGACGTATGCCTTAAGTCTAGGCGGCACCGCTTTCTCATATCGAAGTGTCATCAGTTTTGCCCATTGTTCGTTGGTCCTTTCCCCTACTTGAGAGTGAATTCCTTCATGTCCTAACTTAACTTGGGATGTAACATTTATTGCCTAGGCTACTCGTCAACGTATCACTGAGTGTAGTTGAATGGCGCTTTGGAAGCCGATTCTCCAGTTTCCCCAGCAGAGTGCTCAGTTGACGGCCAGACTGTAGAATTCATTGAGAAAGCCGTTTTTTTGCTGAGAGTATGTCATTAAGTCTGATTTACTCTCAAGCGGATTTGTTACACAGGGAAGAATATCCTTCCTGTTAGTTTTGCAAGCTGCTTGGAGTTACCGCTAAACGAGGCGCCGCGCGCGAGGGATGGGGACGAGTTCGACTGGCGATCCATACCCTTTGAGGGTCAAAGGAGGGTCTCGCATCGTTGTGTACGTTTATACATTTTCCAACGCGACTAAAGGATAAGGATAAAGCCTTCGGGCATTGATCAATTCTGTCTGAAGGATGTGCCGCCCGCATTCGACTTCCATTGAAACCGTAGCGACGTGCTGAATGCGTATGTGACCTATATAATGACTTGCGGCGGACAGCCGATGTACAAGTCAGTGCTTTCTGACCTTCCTGACGGATCTGGTACCAATTCATGGTGGGATGGGAGACTTGATTGGCCTAGGCGGATGCCGATTCGGGGCTCGAACTCGTGACCAACGTGTGTGGTAGTGCGCCGCTTGCCACTACACCACCTCCGTTCAGGGAGCGAGCAGTAATTTCACACACTCGTCTTCGGTTTGCTCTGTGGAGGAGATAACGGAAATCGAATCTAATGGCACATATTTGAAGCCTTGGAGGGAGGCTACAAGAGCGCACTTTTTGAGCTAAGTTTTTGACCAACTCAAAATCCATTTCGGCAGCGAACTTTTCAATCGATTCGGCTCGGATATCCTCAAAAGTCACCTCCCCTCTCCTGGCTTTTATATCCAAGTATCTTTATTTAGATTGGTATGGTCGTATATTGCTTCATTTTCACTTTTTTCTATGTTCTGGCTGTAGTGGAACTATTCATGTATAGATTTCATTGAGGTATATCAAATTACTTATGTCTAAGTAGTCTTATAACTCATTTTACGCATTTTGTGGCAATCATAAGAGAACTACTTCTCTCTGGTTCCGCCCGTAATTCCTTTTAAAGATTTCCACTATTTTCTATCGCATTCCTTGGAAATATGTATAGAGCGGTTGTGTGACATCTTAAATAAAACCTACTTCTAAAGGCTGACTGAACACGGTGAGAATACAAGGCTAAACCTAGCAGAAGCAAGTGAGGGCCAAAAGGTCCATTAACATATTCATTATTGTTCCTGCAAGAGCGAAAACTTAGATAGCTATGGAATTCCTACAGTAATCTTGGCATCGAGACTTTTCCTGAGACATTGCGGGTTTTGTAGTGTTTGCTGTGTTGTCCAAAACCATTTACCGATTGATACATGATAATTTACGTCTAATAAAATAATCAGCAAAGGATTACGGCAGGAGTTTGCTAAATTTCAATTCTTATGTCTTTTTGTGTGTCTCTTGAACCATATTTTTGAGCTTATAAACTTGTTTCTGGAAAAACCACTAGCCGTGGGATAAGTTGCAGCCAAGTTCAACTAGGGGCTGGTACTGTTAATTGATTTGTGTTAACAGAATTCCGACGTACAAGGCCGTAGCAGTCAAGTATAAACAGTGAAAACGCGTTGCGACCGCACGCACGTAGGTGAGTATGCACCCTCCAGGCGGGTGTCAAGTAGCACGTCTTGTTCGCAAGATAATCGCTTCCAACACACCTTTTTCTATGACACGGCACTGGTTCATCAACTATTTCACGGCTCTTACTACGGTATGAAATTTAGTTCTTGCAAAGTTCTCATTCCCATATTCGACCCCAGATTTTCTCGGAACGTTGAGAGGATTCGGAAAATGGGATTGCAGCTCAGAAATCAAATTTCCATGCAGAGTACTCTTGAATGAACTTTTTGTCGTTTAGCTGTGTTTTTGAAGGGTTTGAGTACACCATTCTTCGAAGTACTCATGAGTAGTCCATATGGTCTTTACTGGTAATGCACATTATGCATTTGGTTTTTCCCTAGGGGGAATTCCATTAGTGTAAATGGTTTCTTCGGTTTTATTTGCTGTTCTCAGAGGCCGTATAGGTATGAAACTCGGGTGTTGCTAGACATGCTCTCGAGTTTTTGAAACTAAAATATAATTTTTAATTTTTACTATTTTTCATTGTTTTTTTTCTAGCTGTAGAGGAGTGTCATTATCCCTAAATATCCCTATTCTTTTTTAATCCAGGCTGCTTTTAGAATTGATAGGGGCACTTCCCAAGTTTGGTGGGTTATGGACAAAATTTTGGTTCCAAACGGGATTCGAACCCGTCGTACATACTTGTTCTCTCCGGTCACCATGGTTCTTATGCGCGGAAACCCTAATCTGGCGGCGAAAGTCCGTTGCGCGCGTCCGTCGAAAGTAGGTCATCCCGCCCACTTCGCGTGCGGCAATCTCCACTGAGGTCTCGAGATGACATTCCAGTACCACCAAAATAGAGTAGAGCGAACGATTTGCATTTGCCCGTGTTATCTTCTCATTGGCTGACTGCCGTGGGGGACGGAACTTACGTGCGTCCGAGGATGCGCGCGGCAAACTGCGCGGCGAAGTCCGTGGTGATTCGAACGACTCTGGCGCCTAGCATTGGGGCCCAAACTCGAAGTAGAGTAGTTTAGTAGGGTCAGCTGATACTACCGATCTACTCTACTTCAAATTTGGGCCCCAATGATAGGCGCCAGAGCCGTTCGAATCCCCACGCACTTCGCCGCGCAATTTGCCGCGCGCATCCTCGGACGCACGTAAGTACCCATACCCGACTGCCGTGCACCAAGCGCAAACCGTAGGCACGCCCCTCTAACAACTGCGACGTCTGTCAAGTGTCGCGGGCTGACCCCCCGCATGCGCGGCTGCGGCGTGACCGAGTTTCGATGGCGACGGGGCGCATCCCTAATCTGACCATAAGATCTTTTTGAATAACATTATTTTTCCCTTTCCATTGTTTATTTTTTCGGAATATGCAGCTGTAAGGTGGACGTCACTCTGCCAAAACATAATCCCACAATAGGAAGTCTTCCCTATCAGGAATGTTTTTGTGTGTACCTCTACTGCCCACAAATTTTGTTTACACTTCTGGCAACTAGTCACCTTTGAAAATTCCTGCCCAGACTTGAACGAAAATCGTCCCCGATAGGAGGAGAAGGGATTCCATTTGTCGCAGCTTTTATTCTAATCACTGAATGGTGCATAAATCACGTGATTCGGCAGGAGATTAATCCGGCCCGATGGGAGATGGATCACTCCAATTCATTTCCCACCGTGACGGACAAATCTCTGATTCATAGAGGATATTCACAATGGTAACTGTCACTTTGGTACCATGTACTGTACTAATCCTTGAAGACACAGTTCACGATACTTCAATGGGCGGGGATGTCAAAAGCCTTCCCGCCTCGCCATCGATGTCACGTCAGACGTCAGAGACGAGTGTCAAGACAATACATATTGCAAATTTTCGTTCTAGGACCCACACACAACCGGCTGTCGCCGAGTGATGAGGCGATGTTTTTCTCCCATTCTTTTTTCCACTGTTATTCTTTCTGCTGCCGTGATTTCTTATTTAATTTCCTACTCCTATTGGCTGAAAAAGGTGAGCTACTTTTGCTGTTATTAGGTTTTTTTTTGTTACTCATGCTCATAATTGAATTAATTTTCGCATACCATAGTCTTTTATTCGCCCCAGGACCCACACGTACGCAGTGAGTCACATTGTATAGCTCGTCCAAACGCCCCATTCTTCTTCATTTTTCTAAACTCGTTCTCGTCCAGCCCCCCGTTTAACGGTTTTTCGAAGCCTTCATTCAGTTTATAAACACCGATTCACGCAGTTTCTTCACCTTTATCGCACTATTTTCGGTCTTGTCGTCCATTTTTCATCATAATCTGGACTACTCAAAATTATCGTGAACTGTGCCTTTAAACACTATTATGTCAATTGTTGATTCTTGCAGGAGTCATTTTTTTGGTTGGTCACTATCGCGATGAGCCGCTTGCTTCATTTTGAATTCCACTAGGCTCGAACTGCTTGGTAGCTTAGTGCCCACACNGGTCTTGTCGCCCATTTTTCATCATAATCTGGACTACTCAAAATTATCGTGAACTGTGCATTTAAACACTATTATGTCAATTGTTGATTATTGCCGAAGTTATTTTTTTAATTGGTCAGTATCGCGATGAGCCGCTTGCTTCATTTTGAATTCCACTAGGCTCGAACTGCTTGGTAGCTTAGTGCCCACACCGCTATCATTCTCAGAACCTGTAGACTTCTTTTGCTAATCGCCCTTCTTGCTACAGCTGTTCGCACTTGTATGAGATTTGAACTCAAATATGTATAGGAGTCCCGACTACCTGTTGCATAGGCCTCCCACAGATGGCGAAGCTTCTGTAGCGGAACTACAGCCAGTGGGAGAGGGTGTTCATGAATGAGAGGAATGTTTGTACATATATACAGGGCATTTGAAGAGTTTGTATTAGGAAATGACTTTAATTTTTTAGTTTAATTGAATTTTTAGTTCGATCCGTTCCACTTTTTCCCTTCCGTACAACCCTTTGAGCCGTTGCTCTTTTGGTTAGAACACTTGTGGAGAATGAGTTGTGTTAAAGGGAGAAATTCGGAAGAGTGCACTGGCTATGGATTTTTCATGAGCTCATTGTTGTCCTTGTCCAAGCGGTGGGATTGTTCCGAATCTTGTTCGACGTTCAACTTTTCAAACTTTACTTCAGCATTTCGCAATAAATAGGTTATGAGTAGCTATTGTCCATGCTGTTTCCTATCATTCCGCCTAATGTAGACTTGCAAAGCAAATCTCCATGACAGCCGTCTTTAATGGGATTCCCTTCACGTAACGGACAGCTCTAACACTTATAAATAATGACCCCCTGCTACGTGGTCGATTAGTGGAAAGCTGTTATTATGGAGCTGCCACAAGTCTGAACCCCGCCCGTTAACTCTATATGTCTGGTCTACTCATTCACTATGTTTCGGTAGTGAGCACGAAGCAAACCGTTGTCATTCAAAAGTGAGGCATTTGCGAATGAGTAAACAGGAATAAATGTTCTGGAATCCGTTGAGTACGGTATCTCTCGAGCCACTCGAGGATCTGACTTATCGGAACGACGATTATAGGTGAGAAAAGATAGGCTATTGGTAACCTGGTGAGAAGTTTGAGGTGCGTATCAGGAGTTCCTCATGAGGTCAACACACTCAAACCAGGTCGCCGCGCGCGGCGATCCCTGCTTAGCGGAGATGGCCAGGAGCACCACGTAGACTTTTTGCATTGGAGCAACAATTCCGAAGTAAAGAGGGCACCTTGCAAATTTCAAACCAACTCTTGTTCACCTCCATTTATCGACTTTCCACAGTTTGGGTGGATCAGCAGCCAGCTATTACACTCCTTCACTAATATCACATTCTCTGAGCACCAATTACTGTTAGTTGCTATTGCTTAATGCCATGCTTAATTTGCTTGTGCAAAAGAGTTTTGTGGTCTTCTGTAATTCTATTTCTTGCTCTTTGCTTGATACCAAATGTTGTTCGGTCGCTTGTTCGCTTAATCTAAGCCGTATCGCATTATGCATGACCTAATGATTCAATTATAACAAATCTGTCTCCTGATTTCGCCCAGAAGTTTTCCCAAGTTCGGTACATACGCCTCTTAGAGCTGACTCACACTTCGTTTCTTACAGCCCTATTTAGGGATAGGATGTATGTGACACCCAATGAAACAGAATTATGTATAGTTGACAAGGGTCTTACCAATAGGAAAGAGTATCAGAAGAAATGATTTAGAAGTTGAGGGACAGTTCCCTTCGATCCCACACATGATTTTGAAGATAAAATAGCTACGGGAATCTTCGAATGGTGAGAATTTATGGCCACCAAGAAGGTTGAACATATGACGCTCCAGAAAGGACTTTCTGCAAAGAATGGGCTTGTTTAGCGGTCTTGTTGAAGTTGATATCATTTGAAATAGAGCACGTTTGCTGAAAATTCAGTCAGTTGACATACGCTAGTATTATAGTTAACGTACGTTGCTTTGTAGTGAGTAAACTCGTCTAAATCCAAATACTTTCGCCTCCACGACTGCTTTCAACCTTAGCAGTGGATAGTTCTAATGGCTATTCTGCAACAACGTTGCTTAACTCAACAAGAGAACCTCAAAGTACGGTGAGCTATGCCTTCAAAGGAACGGTAAGTTAGAGGTTCTCTTGTTGAGTTAGGTAGCGTTTCGACCAGATTTCAATCGTGAGCATATGCGTCAAGTGCTGGTTATAGTATCCTAGCTCAAAATCACTTTACACCATCACCCTAGGTCAAGGCTCTGAAAGATCATTCGTTTGAACCTTCTACATATACATGTGCTCGTTAGTAGATGGAAAAGCGTTGAAAGTGGACAGCGTTGGATGTCGCACCCAGAAATGGCCCACTCTCGCGCTGAAAGGGCCATGTCTGGGTGCGACATCCAACGCTGTCCACTTTTGAGCCCTTGCCATGTCTTATCCGGATCGCTTTTCACCCCACCGTGCCCCACGTTGTCTCTTTAGGCACTAGACATTTAACCCAATGGGAAATCCTAGAATTATTTTCATTGTAAATCGTACCTATGAGGTCTGAAAGGCCTGAAATTAAGGATGTAGTGCTTCCTGACATCTCATCCAAAGACCACTATAGCATTCTGCTTCGAAATTACTTTCATCGTACGCCTTGTTGGTCTTATGATCTATTGAATGTTTTCCATGCCATGTCGATACCCCACTTGAAGACGATGGCTTCATGGAAGATTCATTACGTGTCTCTTGCTACTTAATATTATCATTTTCGACGAACTCATTTTTTGCCTCGATAATGTCACGCATCGATTCTTTTTCGTCTGAAAATGCTATTTATTAACCATTTTACTGCCCAGGTACCATCTCCCACTAAGACACGAAGTGTGGCTCTTCGTGGAGGGTGTCTTCAGTACCTATCTTTGCTTGAAGTCACTTTGCCGTTACTTGCACTCTGAAGACGTTACATTGATTGCTAAATTCAGAGGCTTGGACTACTTCTTGGTGAGAACCATAATGATTTTAGTCACTTTCCCTGCAATTGAGCTAGAATCAGATTTGGACGAGTTTTCTGCCCTTTTCTGACACCGTTTGCTTGCAATGTACCGGATAATTCAGGTACGACTGAAGGTAAAAAAGCCAGTATAAGGGACGAGATCAACCAATGCATCCATCGAACGTACCGCTGAATTTGGTCACATGAATGAAGGTCTGTTTATACTTCTTCCTCAAGGACCAACCACTGCTCGGATTCCCTTTCTACTTTTTGAAGGTTCGTTTATCATATTCGCTTTTAACTGTTGTGGTTTGTTCTGGGGAGCCTGATGGCATATTTGTTCATAGTCTTCAGTCGCTATTGAGTATTTTTTGTTATCATATGTGATATTGTTTGGTTTTGTTCGGTGTCGCTCGTTGCCGCTTGGTGTCGCTTTGTTCTAAAGCACATTTTCACGGTGCAATGCTCTTGAAGAGCTCAGTAAGCACCAAGAATTGAGAATTATTCCTTTTTCCATTTCTGCTAGCTATAAGTTTGGGACGAATCAGAAAATTCTGTCCATGAACTTGTGACGACTTTTCTTTGGAATTTTCGAATTCTCTATCCGTTAAGAAAGAGTCGGCTATTTGCATCAGAAGGGCACCAATTTCTGACGATGACACTTCTGGCATCTCTTACAACGTTCGTTACTTTCGCACAGTGATCCGATCATTTTCTCCAATTTATCTGTCATGGAACTTACTTGGTAAAATCACAGAGGAACTGGTCAAAGAAATATTGTTCAGCTTCTAACATCAGTTTCATTGTGTTCCTCTCTACAATATTGAAGAGAATTTTCTCGGAAATTTCATTTTAACAGCAAAATTCGTGAAATTCTAATTTTTTTTTTACTAATAACTTGTTGATTTTTTTCGGGAAAAATTAATCGTAGCTATCAGGCGTAGAAAAACTGCATTGAATTCTTTTGTTTCTTTTCATTCTCCATCATTTCCACTCAGTTGTTGTTGAAATTCAGTCCATCCGACTTCTTCCCAGACTTGATTCAGTGAGTTACCCACGTTTTCATCGGGCGCACCGCCTTTTTTCTAAAAGCTCCACCTATTTTCGCCTAATTAGAGGCAATGATCATAATTCTGTTCCAATGGTGTGGCTGTTTGATGACCGTCAGTATGAGATCCTTCCTGATGGTGAACCTTTTGTGGATAATCCTGCATTTTTGGCTGTTATACCTGCTCTTTCACAATTTTCCTTTTCGGATATCTCAGTTCGTTCCCATGAGCTGCTTATTTCAGTTATGTGGGAACGATTGAGTGCATTAGTATGATTCATATGCTGAAAATGTTGTATTCTTACTCATATTGACGACATACAGGCTGGCTACGAGTAACTGGACCTCCATTAAGGACAGTTGTCCTAACCATATTTACCTTATATCAGTTGTCCTCATTCACTGGAAACTCTCCTATTTATTTTCTGGTTGGCTATCGTATTTCTTTATCTTTTAGTGCAATGCATGTATAGAAAAGCTGGCAGGATCATTTTTCATGAGCGTTTTTTCTTCTTAGCTTTCTCATGAACGCTCTATGGAAGTGTCAACATCAGCCGGGCTATGGGCACTACAGCAGGCTCTGGACTTTCCGACTATGCCTGAACTTGTTGACTTATTTTTGTCTCTCTCATGTTCTTATTTCTCGAAATTTTAAAATTTCTCAGCTAAAAATCAATTCCATTTATAGAATGTGCCCCGCATTTGACTTCTATTCGGAATCGTGGTAGCATTGGAATGCGTTTTTGGCATATGCAATGAATTGTGAACTACGAGGATCTCCAAGCCGGAGGTCCCATGTATTCTTCAGCTCCTAAACTGTGAATAAGGCCTACCCGTCTTTTCAGTCATGCCTGGATTCTTTTGACTTATTTTTGTCTCTCCCATCTTCTTATTTCTCTCGAAATTTGAAAATTTCTCAGCTTAAATCAGTCCCACTTATAGAATGTGCCCCGCATTTGACTTCTATTCAGAANCGTGGTAGCATTGGAAGCGTTTTTGGCATATGCAATGAATAGTGTAGGCCGACTGATATACAAACCAGTACTTTTATTCTCCTAGACTAATGTAATATCAATCAACCATTCCCAAAGCGACGTGAGGCTCGGCTGGCCTTGGGGAGTGGTGTCGTTCCGAGATTCGATCCCCGGACTATGCTTATAACGGCACTGGGGCGGGCTTTTAGGGCGCACTTGGTTACCTTTAGGAATCGTAATGGTATAACCCAGCCAGCCGTCTTCGGTTTTCATTATTTTTCCTTCTTTTTTGTTCTTTCTCAAGTCATACCGTGCTGAAAACCAGCCATCTTTTTTTTTCTCTCGTCGTGATCGTTGTAGTGCGTTCCTTTTATCTTCCCTGACCACCACGGAACTCCTCTTTCCGGCTCTCGTATATACAACTTTATCCATGTCCGGTTTTTATAGTGCATTCGCTCAGTCATTAATCTGACCTAATGGCATATTCCTGGGTGGAAATGCTTACCACCAGCGGTTTCCGTAGCTAAAAACTAAATCAAATGCGCAAGTGGTTGAGATTTCTCTATGGACGTTTCCCAGGCAGGGTGATATGTGAAATCACTTAACGAATAGAAGTTTTATACACTACAAGTCGGCTGTCTCAGCCAAGATTTGAAAGGAGCTCGACTGAGGAGACTACTCCGCTCTACAGATACTGCGAGAACTCTCCGCCTAATTAGAATTAGCTCATATTCGTGCTAATGATTGACTTCTCCGAATGGGAATATAAAAACAACCTAGAACATCAAAAACCCCTAATTCCACGAAATTCCTCGCCTGTTAGCAGCTATTTGTGGAATTTGCCCAAATGACCTTCATCCGTATTTTCTTGCATAGACTACTCTTGACTGAAAAAAATCAAAAATCTATTTTCAACAATTGTAAGCTCTTGCGTACAGGACTTGAAAACTCCTACCTGGATAAGCCGCGCTCGCTCGTATTTTTTTTCTGGAAGGGAGCGCTCTTCCTTACGTCCCCCTCACTACCTTCTAGCTCTGTAATACTGTTTATAGGGTTCCATATCTTCTTCTTCTTCTTCTTTTTCTTCTTTAGCGTTTGACTCACTTAGAAGCGGTGTCCGCTGTTCTGATGTGTTGACGCCACTTTTCCCGATTGGAAGCTTTTCCAGAGTGGAGGCCAACTGATCCCAGGTCCTCATGGAAGGTCTTGAGAAAGCCTGCTTCGGTCGTTTTCCAGGACGTTTTCCGGGCACTTTAAGATTGAGGTCGATCTTACTAACACTGCTAGAATTCCTTATATAGAAACGAAGACTGTATTTTTTTGGAGCAAGGATTGAGAAAGCTTGAAAACTCCTTGTGATTTGTTAAAACCCGGATGGGGTTAAATTACAACACTTGCAAAAGGCATTTTGCATTTTCCTCAGAAAGTTTCGTTCACCAACTTTCTCTAAAAAACTCATTCATGGTAGAAAACCTTTTTCGATTGATGCGTTCCACAGGGGCTTTTGGAGAATATTCCAGTTCGTCTAAGGAAACTTCTATTCACAAAATTCACCCGAACTGGCTTTCCACATGATTCTACATTTCCACATTTTCCTTAACCAGTAGAGCATAGAACTTCACAAGTCCACGTTCGCCTAAGCCAAATCTTATAAAATGCCGCGACCCACAACAATTCTGTGAACCAACTGATTGACGTAACGGCCATCAGGATGCCTCTTCTTATCTGATTACGGCCATTCGATCGCGCAAAATCGAATTTTCCGTTCACCGACTATTTTTGGCCTCAGTCTCAAAAATCTATGGCAAAAACTTGCAGGCTTGCAGTATTCTATCGTACAGTGAAAGAAAAATCTGCCAGATAAACCGGGCTCAGAAATTCTTTGCGCAATTGTGGATACAGATGATACAGTTGACTCGATTGCCTCTCCTTTTTAGACCGTTTCCATAGGGCAAAGCGTCCATAACAAACGATGCAGTAAATGTGAACCGAGATGTTTTGAAGCTCTGCTTAAAGACTACGCAATGAAATAGTTCCAAAGCAGCACTAGCTAAAAAACTGATAATGCTTAAGGCAGGCGTAAGAGGTAAATGGAAAAGTTGGGACTACTCTTGTGGCTGTAATGAATCCCTTCTTAGGTGAAACACCGTAATCCACTTCTACTCAGAATCCTAGTAGCGATTCGAATGCCCATCTACTTATATAATGACTTGCGGTGACCAGCCTATGTTCAGGCTGGTGTTTTCGTCCCTGGAAACGAGTCCGGTACCAGTTAACCTACCCATGAGGGATGTAAGGCCTGACGGGTCTGGGAGATAAAAGACCACATCTGTTACTGTATCTACTTCTTCAGTCGGCATTCTCAGTGCGGTGTAACGTACTCTGGATGAAAAGCGCTACCGTCAACGCTTACCCTACCTAGGTTACCTGGGTTTTTGAAGTTCTTCGAGGTCAAGGTGCATGGCGCATCCTAGAGCAGGGGATTCATTGAATTACTATGTTATTTCATTTTTCTCATCATTTGGTCTTATTATCAGCTCTCACTCACTCATTGCACGGTGGGATGATGCTAGGTGATCCTTTTTCTGCGGCCAGATTTGTCAGTTCGCTGGTCGTAGTAAGCAAAGTGTAAACCTAAAGCAGTTAACAAAGCAACGCTGGTGGAAAGGTGCTTGGCGACTTCAGAAGAAAATGGTTCTTTCAAGTCGTTAGATATCAAACCGGGGGGAAATAAGCTTGAGCTGGGATTATTGTTTTCACTCATTTGCACATTGTGCAGCATACAGAGCAGTAATAATAAGTAGTGCTGATTTGGGTTCGGATGGCGCCTAACGGGTTCTAAGCTCCCGTTACCTCATATCCAGACTGTTTTTCACCACGAAAACATCGCACTTGGCTGCTCTCGGTTTAGTTCCCGCTTTCCAAACCAGGTTATTGCTGGATGAGCTGAAGTGGCGTTGAGTTCATAGAATATTTTATAGTTGTTGATTTGGCACCCTTGCTAATGCCTTACTGGCATTTTTCATTTAGGTTACGAATAAGAATTACTGAGCACTCGGAGCTTGCGGGACCTGAAAAGGAGTAATTATTTTTGGGACAAAGTCGCTAAGTTTTGTAGTTCTGTGGTACCCAGTCGGCTAGCTTAATTACATATTATTAGTCATTGAGCAGTTATTATTAATGGTCCGTGCATTTGGCTCATAAGGCAAGTTACTTGCGAGTTGTTCTTTGAGATCCTTGTCAGAGAAATTGAATTGTGGAGGAGAGTTTCCAATTATGTTGTTGGTCGGCACAGAGCTGCTTTGTGCGGGCCTATAACATGCCCCATTAAGCATGTCTTCATGTGTAGCTTGTTAAGCCCATTTTTTAGTTCAGAAATCTATTATTTCCTCCGCCCCTTGAAGCATTCCTACACTTTTCAGAGGGGATCCATTAGGTTCCCGAGATGTACTACGGTGATTCGTTCAGTTCCCCGTCGGACCATCACTAACATTTTAGTCCTTCTACAGTAACTCTGAAATGTCAACATCTGTTTTGGTAGAAGCAATCTTGATTCTCGAGGTCTTTCTTGAGAGAAATCGTACGTCAATTACTGTACCGCCTGCCTACCGTGGCCTGCACGTTCAGGTGTTCCTTCTCAAGAGCCATGAGAAGGAGTCCTGTAGACTGGTCGACAGAGTTTGTCCTTTGCTTTTTGCTTCATGTTTTTGGATTGCTCATTTTGAGTGGATGTTGTCATGAGGATTGCTTAGAGATGTTTGAGATTCGAGAAAAAATCTGAGGGAAATTGGACAGGAAGTGTGCACGCCTGAATGGCTCTGAGCTTTCATAGTAGCATTGAAATTTCTTCTTCTACAGCGTTGTTTTTTTTATTTTAAAAGAATAAATGAAGCCCTTTATAATTCTTTCCGGAAGAAATTCATGAAGGGTCGAAGTTTGGAATGAATCTTTCTTGAGATCCAAGAAAAAAACATTTGCAATGGATCTCGAAGTGAGGACGACCGAAACAGCTTTCGAGTATTTGTTTTTATTCTTATTCATCCTTTGGGCTGATTCCGAGGGAACTAAAAAATTGAAAAAACCTTATTAAAATATGTGTTCAGATGTTTATGGCTTACTTTTGTGAAAAGGAAGGGAATTAACGCAAGAAAATAAGAAAATAAGTAAGAAATAAGGAATCAAGAAAAGGAATACTAAAATTGAAAGAGAACATGCCGAAATTGGAACTGTCTCTCGAAAGAGATTTTCTCACGACACTCTGGTTTACCATTTGGGACGAATGCAAACCTGATCCCAGGAAGTTTCTGACTATAAAGTATCTCTTCGAGAATGGGGCAGTGTTACAAGTCTAAAAGGAATCACGCTGATATCATTAAGGGCACCGACTACCCAAAAAGATCTTAGTAATTCTGAACCGGTAGGGGCCAGATGGATTCTCCGTCATGCATTCCCTAATCTCGGGGTCGTTTTCTCGCTTTTTTAAACTATTCCTATTTTCAAGTATGAGTTTTTCTGGGTGGGAGAGCTCTCTAATACTGAAAGAAAACCCTTCGGCCTTTCGTGCTTGTGAATATTGAATTGCGGCCTCCTCCTCTCAGAGAATTCATTTATCTACTTTTTTTCTATCACGCATGATTTGGTTCGTCATAAATACCTATATTAAAAGCATATCCGTAAATTGTTCTCATCGCCGGAATTTTTCGATTCCCACCTCTTTCCATTCCTTCCCGGACAAAAAAGACCATGCAAGCACTCGTTTTTCGAATTTTCTGTAACTCTTACAGCATAGAGTAAAATGCAGCACAATTTAATCGCTTATGATCTTCATATCTACAAGCTCGTAATGGTATGATATATAATATTTTATTTCTGTCCTCTTATAAACTCAAATTCTTATTTCATCAAAATTTTGTTGTTATAATTTTTAGAATAGAACCTCTGCTTCTCTTATCATAATTAGCACCTAGTTCGATAGGTGTCCCTATGTTACGAGTTGGGTGTAGTTAAGTAGATCTTGGTGCCTATGCTTGGGTTATCAATGAGATGGGCTTTCTTAAATAACTTTCGTCCTTCGTTTTCGATAAAAATATATTCTCTGTTCTACGGTGTATACCGTAAGTGTCTCCTAGAGGAAGGATATCGATTACCACTTAACAGAAAATGAATTACTGTACTATTTTAGAAGGACTGAGTAACTCGAGTTGGGTGAAGTAATTGATCCATAGCCATCCGCAACATATTAGGTTGCCTTCACTCCGGTCATGGAGCTGATTTGGTAGTAAATACTTTATGCCCGATAATAAGCAGCTGTAAACAATGAAAACAAATGTTAAGAAGTCGAGTGGCTTTTCGATCCCAGCTAGTTGCATCTTTTCTGAAATCACACTCACGATGCGGCATGGCTCAGAATTTTTTTTACGATGCCATTCATATAAAGCTAATTATTCGAATGAAGTTCAAATTGCGCAATATCCTTGAGTGTTGTCGGTAATTGTTAAGTTTATTGCCCCTCGTTTTAGCCGGAAATCACTCCCCAACTTAAATTAGAAGAAACAGAAGA
Source organism: Haemonchus placei (assembly GCA_900617895.1). Classification (NCBI taxonomy): domain Eukaryota; kingdom Metazoa; phylum Nematoda; class Chromadorea; order Rhabditida; family Trichostrongylidae; genus Haemonchus; species Haemonchus placei. The sequence goes on along the minus strand of UZAF01017175.1, from coordinate 766 downwards.
AGTCTTGGGATTGGTTAATTTGTTTTGAAGCGGTAATCGCTTCTCCTGGAATGGTGAATGTGATAATAGCAGCGTGCAAATGGAGTAATGAGGGAGTGCGAAATAAGTGACGTTTTGAAATTCTCAATTTTTGTTTGCTATTTCAACAGTATGACATCATTCTCTTGGATGCTGTGATATCACTTGGGAAGATTTCTCAAAACGAGGATAGTATTAGCTTTTCAAGCCGCGCCCTATTGCACTTAGGATATCACACTCAATATATACTAGATGATGTGGGAAGGGGGCTCGAAAAAGACTTAAAGGCTCAAAGGCCCAGAAAAATTACAAGAATGAAAATATGTGGAGAGCCACTGATTCCTGGAAATGCAAACTACGTGAGCGTACATAATCATAATCTCAAAATCGTGCTGTGACCGCCTAGTGGGCGAAGGGAGGGGGCTGAAAAGGATGTTGTCATAAACCAAAAAAATCTCTACTTTTGCTAGGCGCTGAACGTCACCTCAAATGTTCTCAGATGTTTTGTGCTTATTTCTTTTAAAATCCTTTTTCCTCCTAGTTTCACCGTCGGGGAACAAAGACGGTGTGGGGAACCAGTCACTTTCTATTTTTACTATACTCTGTATTCTGCCTGTCATGCCATTCCATAGCCTAATCGAGTTCCTCATTTGTCATGCTTCAACGGTTAGCATGATGAAGTGCAGCGATTTGAAGTCAGTTGAGCATAAAAACAACAGTAAGCAAACACATCGAAAAGGGGAAGTAA
>UZAF01017174.1:17276-52850 GCA_900617895.1 Haemonchus placei | reverse complement strand
GTAGTCATCAACATGTTACCCATTACTGCACACTCGCAACTCTTTGAAAAAAGTATGGTTATTAGCCTAATCGATTATTCTTCTTGAGAATTCGCCAATTCGGTGTTCGGCAAAAGCTATGAACGGGGCCTATTGAAGTTTTCATAATCGTCTCGACATTCAGGCAGAGAGTTAGGCAATGCAGAGAAACAATGTTTAACAAAAGATAATCAAATTATAAGTAAATGTATAATTAAATTAAATCGCTAAAGTTTGGTAAATTGGCATCGCAGAAACAAAGAAAGTTTGCGAGTTAAAGAATTCCACAAAGCTGAAACATCCTTGCAGCGGAAATAATAGCGATCCGGGCCATGCAGCACTCGAAAATGTGATTATCTACCGCTAGGAAAGAAATGGATATACTTTTGAAAACCATGTGAGATATTTGAACTTGTCGTAAACAACCCCATTTGAATGACCGGCCGCTACATTTGCTACCAGTAAGATTGACGCCTCCTACCCTTATAAATCTGGGCATATGCTTTATCGATTCCTAAAAGTATTCATGGAATCCAATCTGAATGGAGAATCGCAATAGAAAGAAAAGCAGCATCACTAGAGTGACACAGTAATGTGTGCAAAAAACAATAGTTGCATTTGATTACGTGCAAAAAAACGTTGACATTGTAAAGGCGTAGCCAAGAGGTTGGCAAATGCAATGCAAACTTTTCTATGCACATTAACGAAGAATCACAGAAAGCCTTAACATGTTCATACTATTCCTCTGAATAAACTATACCCGCCTCCAACCAACAAAAATAAATAAAGTACTACTGTGAAGTTCTCCATTGAATTATGCCTGAATAGAAATGGATATAATATATTCTAAGCATTCTAGCTTTTTAGAGAACAGAAGTTTGAGGTCGCCACCAAGTTCACGTATAGAGGGAATATGGTCGTCTGATATATATGCTACTTCTACCCTTGGCTGGGATAGCTCGGTTGTCGTAGGGGTAGGATTACAAATGTAACAGTTAAAGACTGAAAAACATCTGGCAAACAAAAACTAATAACTGAGGAACTTGCCTGAGAAGTAGTCATTCTAATATATGGGTGACTGTCTATGGAAGATAAGGAATTAGCCATCCTCAAAAATGAGCGCGTCGATTTGTTTTACATAGTGATATACAAGGGAACAAAGGGAATGAACAAGATATTACTGTTATGCATTGCAAGAACCATTAAGCTTGCCGATAAAACACCAACAACAAAAACACTAACAATAAACAACAACAACATGGTTCAGAAGAAAGACCAATAGTACAGAGAAGCCGCTTACAACACCACAAAATCATTCGCTTCGGTTACTCTCAGCCTGGTATGATGGTATAGAGAGACAGGAGAGTGACTGAATGTATGGGCGCTTGCCCTTCAGAAGCCTGACGATCCTACCTCTGTAAACTTTGTGGTCAACGAAAACAGTTGAAACCGTGGTGGCACCCGCGACGGCCCCAGTGAAGAGACGTGCTGGTAAAGAACCCAGTATCACTTAAATAAATGAAAGTAGCAAGTCAATGATAAGGAAAGACAGACGAAGTGATATCACTGCAATGACGCAATGACTATTGCATTCTTTCTATTACAAAGACACCTACTTAGAACATTTGCTGCAGCCATTCCACAAAAGGTGTGGGCACTCCATCTGGGCATGGTCACGTGTCGAAGGCATGTAGAAGAGGAATAAAAAAGGAAAAGCGAAGGTGCAATATGGGTGGGGAGGGGAGAAGCGGAAAAAGGAGGCGGGCGCAAACCGCTTTTTTAAATATGTTCTTTTAAACTATGAGCAGCTATGAACTACTATGAACCTGTGAACCAGAGGAAATAGGAATATAGTTCGGCAGTCAATATTAAGCCACTTCAACATTGGAGCCCCGTCCGCTGGCTTTCACCAAACCACAAGCACCGATGCAGCTGTCATTGGTAAGCCAAAATAGTGACAAGAAAACTGTAAACATTGAAGGATTCAAAGGTCCAAAAGGAACCTTCGATGGCTTCAGTTACTCAATACTTTGCAATGTTAAAAAGCAAAGTTAGATAAGGTTCAAATGAAATAAATTCATTTTAATGTGGTATGAAAAATAGAGAAGCTGGGCTATCGTGAAAAAAAAAGACGAGGAATGCGTCAGTTGGGAAGTACGAGACGGTGGAAGAAAAAACAATTACATCAAGGATTTACGATGGAATAATCAATATCGACATCAATACGACCCATTAAATTCGTGAAAAGAATAGATTCTCAGGGAGAAAAAAAAACCATCGTGTGACTTTAACCTGCCCATGAAAAACAGATTCAAAACCGACGAAGAAACTCAAAACCACTCGGGAAAAAGATGCAACACAATGTGTATTTAATAGCTATCTTCTAAAGCTCATAAAACTCGTCTGTTATCGTTATTCATAGTTCACTTTCATCAGGAAAAACTTATCATTGACAACCTACTTGATGGACAATGTTTAGCAGCTAAATATAAACATAACTCTAGAAGATCGGGAAAATTAGGGCAAAACCGGTTTGAAGTTTACAGCAAAACTTAATTTGTTAACTTTTGGTCATAGAAAAACATAGGCCATTATAGCTCAGTGAACAACTATTAGCGATAAATCGAATGGGAATGACAAGCGCCTTGAGATAACTGAAACTTTTCTTCCCCTGCGTCTATTACACGATGTTAGACGGCAGACAGATGAGTACGTCGGGCTCAGGCACGTGAACAACGTGGGTCACTTGGGGGGACGAAGCCTTCCGGGGCATTCCAAAAGGCTCCCATAAAGCAGCCTACCAATTTAGGGCTGAAAGCCCGTATCCCATCTGTCCAGTTCGTACTGCCGATTAGACGCGAATCAGCTTATTATTTATTGCTCCCAGTGCTTCAGAAAGGAACGTGATCGAACGAGGGAGTTAGTGTGGATGGGTCGGTACGTACCACTAGGATACAGTAACTTGACCAACCTTCAGTCACGTTTTCCAGCTGTTTTTGGTCTTCCTATAACTCATAGAAGAGCAATTCGTAGGATACTTTCCTCTTATGCTAAATCGAGCGACTTACCGTAACCTGGGGATGTACTGATTCAGCCAAACTCAAGTTCTTCATTTTTTTTTTGTCATTTAGGCAAATAGCAAACGAAAATGCTCTGGAAACATATTAAATTTCGACAAAATCGTCTAATTATGAGGCATTCTCAATTATTGAAGGTTGGCAATGCAGTTACTGAAAACGGGATTCGTATAGAATTTCCAGCGGTTAGGTGGGGCAGCACGGTCAAGGCAGGGGCAGGATGATTAATATCCAGAGTCAGACTATGGGTGCGCCCCTTAGTATCACGGGAAGTCACACCCGAAAGGCCTAGGTGCGAATAAGGGGACCTAGTATGCCTGAATGAAGTGCCTAAGGAAGCGGAGGTGTTACAACCAATGTCATGGCTGATACTCCAGAACGATATCTGATAGATGTCTGTCCATCTAAAGGATAAAGGTTCTGATAGAACCTATGAACACCATTTTGAGATGTAACCACTGTCTCGACTTCCAGAAGGAATGTCAAAGGTTCTCGTATCCCTACTTGACTAATGGAACGACTTGCATAGCCTTCAGATGGTAGGTTTCATCCTTCCAGACAAGTCTGGGAACAGTTAGTCGGTTCCAGAGGTGTAGCAACCTGGTTGCTCTTGACGGGAACCGTTCCCGGGCTTGAACTCCCTTTGCTGGCCCATCTCGACACTGCCCCATTCCACCTTGTCGTACCGCAAACTGTTTTGGTGTAGAATGTTCTTTCCCTCTGCTGTACTTTATGGTTACTCGAGAGTTGAGGCATTTCAAGGTCCTCTCTTTCACGTGAAACCCAGTCTCCACAAACAAGAGTTAGATAAGAGATTGCAGACATTTGTAGGAAACGCCCCAAGCACGCAAGGCTTCCACATGGGAGGTTGTATTGGCTCCGGTAGTCCAAGGGAGGTAGCTTTATCACTGGAGCTGGTTAATCACTGTGATGAAGTTCTCGTCAGTAGCGTCCTTGGGAACCTTGAGGTGATCCTGATCTTAAGCGTGTTCCACGTATTCCTATGAGCTCATTTGATTTATTGGCTTGGCCTCCTTGGATGATGGATAGGAGCAGGCCTTTGGACACTGGGATGAGTTCAAATGATATAAAATTGATTTCAAATGCAGGTAGAATGAATGGCTTTTCTGACTGCAGTAGGGGCTGGGAATTTATGGACCATATAGGGCCCGACAGTAGTAAATTAGGCGATGGTTAAGAACCGACTCCATAAGCCTCATTATCAAAATTTGAAAAATAATGGCGAGTTAGACAACTGATATTCACGTGCTGAAGCTACGATCGAGATAGATAAAGCAACAGGCAAGCATAACTTTACTACAAAACCACAACGATACCCATAAGTATAGCTAATTACCGAAGTGGCAGTTCTTCCTTTCCGCTCCAGTGCATTTCGGTCATTCCATTAGTTTTTTGGAGCAGTTGTGAAATGACAGAAGTGCAAAAATCAATGATACGGGAGCTCATTTCGAAAAGATGAAAAGATAAAAGTACGAAAATCAACGATAGGAGAGTTCAATTCGGAAGATTGCAAGGAAGGAGAGGGTGGAGTGTTTGTAGACTGTCTCATGGCAGATCTGATATGACTGCTTTTTTGTTCTGATGAATTTTTATGAGGGCGAAAGTGAAGTAGTGAATATGTGGAGGAGCGAAGCAGTGTCCGAGAATTCAATCTCGGCCTGTATCTCACCTAGACCAACTCAATTTATGATCCCTAGAGATTATGGTCCCAATACTTCCTGGAGTAATGTTTGTCAGATGGGATGAAGACATGGTCTTGCCCGCAGGTTTCATCCCGAAAGTTATATATGTAGTGCATACAGGCCATCTATACTTACGAAAATCTAAAGCTCTAGGGGTCAGCTCTATGGACGTTGATCAATCCCGTCTGGGAGATCCTCTCGTACCCGACCTTCATTCAGGATCTTTAGGCCTTATGTGGCCTTCACGATGACTTGCGGTGGCCAACCGATGAATAAGTCAGTGCTTTTATCCTCCCAGACGAGTCTGTTACCAATTCACCGACTCCCGGAGGGATGGAAGGCTCGATTGACTCAGACGGGTATCGGTCTGATTCTAGCCCGTAACCAGCCACTTGCCACTACACCGCCTCGCTTCAGGGTTCACAAGTAGCCACATTATATATTAATATGTTTTTATTTATAGCTTTATTGACACTTGCATATATTGATAGTTTATATCTATTTATTTATATTGATGCCCTATTTTTTATGAATCATTTTATTACCCTGTATAATATCGGACAGTGCATCGATATAATATGCATCGTTTAGGTAGTGCATTTTTCAAAAAAGTGGGATTTATGGCGCATCCTAGAGCGGAACGAGTCAGCGCGGACGAAGCCTTCGTTAATTCGACCTGTACAACGGGTCTTGAGCGCTAGTTCCAAGGTGTGCTTTTATTGCTCTTCGGAGAGCCTGTTTCCAATCATCCCACTCGACGGATTGGCTATTTGACTTTGACGGTCGATCTGCATGAGGAGTGAGACATATAGCGCCACTTCTCTCTCTTCCATGTTATATCCCAACTTTGAGAATCAGGTATTTCACTGGAAATCTGAGCGAAAAAGCCGTTTTCTTGTGGTTCCTCGTATTTTACTGGAATATCGTGTGGAAGTATCTGTTGAGGGTCGAGGTCGCCATCGCACGTCACCAACGTAATCTCCTTTCGAAAGTCAACAATCCTATTATGCAGATACTCCTCTCCCGGGCTGGTTGGCTTGCTACATTGCTGGGCACCAGCCTTCCATCGCCATTGTAATACAGTTGCTATGTAATTTCATATGGAATTTCCTTCGTACAAAATGCCATACAACTCGTGATTCCCCATTCCAACAACCGATTCTTCTGCTGTGACTGCAGTTCCTGTAATAGTCTCCGTACAGTACAGTTTGGATTGAAGAGGTCGCGGCTACTGTTTCTCAAGACAGACCCACTTCATTAACTTTTTTTTAAGCAAGCAAAAGTTAAATTGTTCATATTTCGATATGTTTATTTGTTTATTTATTGACTATGCATCTCCATAGTCTTTCACCTCCTCCATTATCGGTACAGTTCTTCATTGTGGCTTTCTATAGCTTCTTATTGTTACCCCATTCTCCTTCTCAGGCTTATGCTACTTCACATAATATTCGGTGGAAATACCAAATGAAAACGAAGCGAAGCATTCGGCGTCTTTAGGATGCACCATGTATCTGATTACCGGGAGAATTGCCGGTGTATTTGACAGGTGGACAGTGGATCTGAGCAATGTTCAGAAAGTTATATTTGTCGTTTTCAACCAATCTGATGCCTTTTGTCCAGAGTTCAGCAATCGGAGGGTGTAATTGGCCTGATTCACTTATGGGCTACATTATATGAAAATGCGATACTCCTCAATCATTCTATTTGATAGAACCGCCTGAAGAAAGCGTGGCTCATTCACCGGAAATTGCCATTCAACATCTCAGTGAATAAGCTCATCTTTGTCACATTTNCCATTCAACATCTCAGTGAATAAGCTCATCTTTGTCACATTTTGAGGTCAGACCTAATTGAATTCCCTGTAAAATAGCCCACTTCTAAATCACGGTCACATCGAAGGCCTCTGGAGGGCAGATTGAGCCAATACAATGTCATTGACGAGTGGGAGCAACGGTGAATACCTTCTTTGACTAAAAAATAGCTGCGGTCACAGACAGTTTTTCCAACGGACTAGTTTGACCCTTACCCTGCCCTTCGAATGGCTCTCGATTCTATTCAAGCCGCAACAAGTGTTCCCATCTTGAAAATCAGCAGGATTTGGTTCGTTTGAAGTGTGTTACGGCCTAATTTCATTTTGAAGTCAATGATCACTTGTCATGCTCTTTTGAGAAAAAAATCCGAATCACTTGAAAACCTTATTGATCTGTTCTGAAGGATAGAAGGTGGAAAAAGACAAGATTCCCATCCCTAATGAATGCCTTTATGAGACGTTTCCCACTCGAGCCAGTCGATTTCCATTGAGAAGTCCCAAATTCGTAATGGCTCTTGAATGTAGAGGTGATCGGAACAATAATCGAGACAATGAGACGGGCAGAAAGTGGCATAGAGAGGAGCATTCAAAGCTTTTGTTCTCCTGAACAAGTTTCGTACCAGTCATGCAGTCCCGGAACGACGAGGATGTTTGATTGGATGGGGCGGGATCCGGCTTGGAATTCAATACCTGGCACAGGCGTATGTTAGCTCTACCTGTCGGTATCACCCTATCTCTCTGTCCTCTTGAATTTGGTATTCGTTCTTTTCTTCTGAAACAAAAAAGTTTCTAAGGCAGTGGTGACTCGGTTTTTCTTGACTCTTGGACTGCGCCGTGCACTTATCCATACTGAAGATTCTAGATGCATTCAAGAACTTCCAGGTTCGGCTTCTAATATTACACTTATGAAGCAGCCCGGAATGCTTCAAACATTACCGCGACGGTACTCCTCGCCTTTTGCTCATTACTTTATTGAGTCCTGCGGAAAGCATCTGCTGAAAATTTGCATTAGCCCAGATTTCTCTCGAGAGTTTCTAGAAGTTCCCATGGGGTTCCTATGTAAGAACCCTCGCCACGTGTATCGCATAACATATCCGGCTACCTCTTCCTTCAGTATTTAATCATATGGCGACCGATCTATCTACCTTTTACGATCTGTACTTCTCCGCTATTGCATTCATTGCTGATTGTGTCAAGCAGTCGGCTTTGAGGCCCAGTCGAAGCGGTTCTCACGTCGTTCCTATGTTTCTAGCATGAAAAACTTGAAAATAAACCTCGACCTGGTCAACCGATTGCGATATCATGAAATCTCCTACTATGTTATACGCATACATGAAGTAATGCCCTTTTATGGTATTTTTACGAGAGCTTTTGGAGAACCCCAAGAGAAATTTGGGCTGTTGTGAAGTTATCAGCATTTACTGTTACTTCCTTACATTGTTACCATTCAAAGCAACTTAATAATTACTTTTTGATTACTTGCTTTAGTTGCATATAGCCAAACCCCATAGATAGCAGAAATTTTGAATACCTGTCGTTTCTTTTTCATTTTCTTCGGTAACCACTGGCTTGAACGTCCCCCTTCCGAAAGTTTTGGTAGCAAATGTTGCAAGAAAAGTGGGAACCGTTGGGTGAACGTTTTTTCTTGAAAAATACCTGAATTGGACGTTCGCTTCGTTTTTGTCGACAGTACTGCATTTCTCGCTAATGGTAGTGACTGAAAACTCGTCTCCAATAAACGGAGTTTCCATTAAATCGCCTTTCTTCTTATAGATGGGCAGACGTTTACAAATGACAGCTGTGCTCGCGTCCCATTCCTTTCGTTCGTATAAATTGAAGCCATTCGACTTCATCGTTTTTCCCCGTCTCGAATCTCCGGATTCATCCACGGGCTTGTTCTCGTATGGTGTGACGTATGTCACGCCTATACTGAGGAGGTCGACGTATTTGTTTGGTCAGCTATTGTCCCGTCCAACTCTCATTTCTCGTGTGTGTCATCACTTACCCAGGTCGGAGACTACTTGCCCAAAATGTTTCTCAAATTCTCATCGGAACTGGGAGCATTCCGTTATGTCCGTTTTTCACCTGATGAGAATATTCTTCAGTGCTCATGTGCTTTTTGCTTTTTTGCTTGATATGGATCTCATTTCTGCAGCAACCAGTACAATCCGACTATAAGTTATCACTCATTATTTCAGCCAATTACGGCTTTCACTCTACTCCCTCCTACTCGAAATTATCTCAACAAGTTATAATAAAATTGAGAGAATAAAAAAGAATTCTGAAAGAATAAAGTCTTTGGGCGTTGATCAATCCCGTTCGAGGGATGCGCCCCTTCATTCGACTTCCAATCAGAATCATAAAGGCGTATTGAATGCGTATGTGGCATATACAATGAATTGCGATGGCCAGCCAATGAACAAATCAGTGCTTTCATCCACCCAGACGAGACTAATACCAATAAATCGACCCCGGAGGCATGGAGGGTTTGGCTGACTTATATATCGATCCGGGATTCGAACGTGTGACCATGCGAGTGTGATAGTGTGCCACTTTCCACTACACGACCTCCGCCTAAAAAATATTGTTTTGACCTGATGATACTTTTACTCGTACTGTGCCCGCAAACCAAAAGTACGGGTTGGATGCCGCCCGAGACTGAAGTTTTGTCCATAAATCACCAACCATGTAAAAAATTATTGTTATATTTTTATAGCAACTTCTAATAATTAAGTCAATTCACTTCAATAGGTACCATATTATTTAGTCAATTACTGGAGTTATGTTCCAGTAATTCAGTAATGCGGCTATAACACCCATGGTAGGGTATAAAAACCCCGAACAGAATCGAAGCGAGCCGGAGAGGTTGGGTTTCTGCGGGATTGCCAACCTTACCTTGCTTTCCCTATTTTCGTCCGTTGAAAGGTTCTAACAATAGGAGCCAGGCACAAAAATGATGGCTCATAGTCTCGACTGCTTCTTGCCAGCTATTGTATAGGCTAAAAATGCATTCAAACGTCGTTACTGTACTGAATGGCCGTCTAGAGGGTCAGTTCCCAAAAGGAGCTGAGTCAACGACGAAAATGCCATTCTCTGGACTTATGACAATTGAATTTCTTATTTGTTTTGGAGCACTTTTTGTGCTTTTGCCCCACCCTCGTCTTGCCTCTTTCCCTAACCATTGTACGAATGTTATAGTGGGTGGGAGACGAGGCAGCTACCAGGATCCACTGGGTTAAGCCATGAAATCGACGCGAGTCTTTTTCTGACTCTCCAAAAACCTTGACGGATCTCTTTATCCAGAGTACCGTTTCCTGTCCATTTTTTCATCACTTCTTTTTCTCCAATTATTTCTTATATTATTCGCCTCTACATTCTTAATTCCTTTGATTTCCGCATTTTTTTCCGAGTGGGTTGAAGTTTCGTCAGAGGCCAAGTGTTCTGTCGAAAACGCCATCGTCATGTTTATGAGTAAATGTTCTCAGTTATTAATATAACAGTGGCTTGCTTCAAAGGAAATGGACTTCATTGTTCCTGTTAATGGCACCGTAACCACTTTTATGGATGCTTTGCCCTTTGTCCTATTCTTTGATAACTGATGTCGACTCGAACCTAAATGACTCTCTGAAAAGTGACACCCCAGAGCTTAATGTACTATCAAGGGTTTTGTTGAGATTTTCCAATCTTTTGCACGAAGCGTTGCTGAAAAATCCATAGAACCATGCCCAACTTTACCACTGCAAAAGTTCACAAAATGAAGAAGCCCTCTATGGCTCTCGTTCTTTCTGGACGTAGGCAGAGTCACGAAACTGATGATTATCTCATCCTTCTCGCAGATTCTCCGAATCTTCAATGTAGCGGACCGTGGACGATGCCAAATCGCCACTTCCGGCCATCACCCTTTACGTTCTGCTTGACTGAGCATTCTCGCATTCAGGAAGATCTTGATTTACAGACTGGTAATTTATCTGCAAGGAAATGTGCACGTAGCATTTGCATCGTTACGTGAAGAGCTATTGCCTCATTGCCCTGCCACACATCAATAGATTTCAGTCAACAATCTTCCTTTTTCATTTGCTTTTAAGGTATACATGCGGTTTCTTCACGAAACATTCCCATATTGTCATTTCATTCTCGTCTGGGAGGATAAAAAGCGTTGTTCGGTACGTCGCTTGGATCCACAATCAATGTAAATAGTTGAGGAAAAGTGCTGATTGTGGAGGTTGACAAAAAGATAATAAGAAGAAAAAAAAGGTTTTTGGTCGATTACGTTTCTTCTACATACATATACGTACGACTCACGAAGGGAAACGAATGCATAGGTTCATCTTAGACTGGACTGATCAACACTGAAAAATTTGTCTTCACCTAGTTATCTTCCAATTCTGTCTCGAATCAGTGAGCTGTTGACATTTTTACTTTCTATTTTAAACCATTACTACGTTCCCCATTTACCAGACATTTGATGGACTAAAACTTGCCCCATTAGGGGTTCGTTGCCACCCGGGAAGACTTCTTCTGCCTCGAAGGTCGCTATGGAACCTACAGAATTTTTTGCATAGTACATAATTGTAGTCATGAGATTCCATACAATTCAGCAGGTTGCAAGCTGCCAAACATTGAGGTTGGGAGAAACTTTTTTGACCCTTTTCCATAATGGATCCAGATGGTCAAGATTGTGACGGTCAAGATTGTGACGGATTCCACTCAGTTCACATAAACAACAGCTCTTCCTTATAGTAACATAACAATGGGCCTCCAAGTTTTCTCTTGCTCTAACCTCGGCATAGTCGTTGATGTTTTTCGCTACTGACAGTCGCCTGAGGCGACCGCTGATTTTTATATCCGCTTGAGCGGTGGGACCCTGCCCACTAAAGGAGACGATAGCATCGAAACATTAGGCCATTGGATTGATAAATTGTTTCACCTAACAACCTTGCCCGGCACAAAAATATTTCAATCAACGACGACCATGAGCCCTTTTCACCCTTACCAATCAATGGTGTCATTATAAAAGGGAAATGGATTCATGCAAAAATATCGTCTAGTTATAAACCACTGTTGTCGAACGGAACAACAGTCGGAAAAAGCTGGGACTTTGTTTTTCCTTCTCCTATGGAATTATTTATCATGCTGGTGTTGAGGCTGCTCCGGAAGTTTCCTTAAGGCTACCCGTTTGACGTCAAGTTTCAAAGCGCACAGCGAGGAAGTTCATATGTCCCTAACCTCGGTGTCTTTTGGATTCCGTTTTAGATTCATTTTCAAGTAGAAAGGAGAAGAAAAGCGAGGAAAGGAAAGTCAGGAAAATGATTGGTCGTAAGTAATACATTCTAGTAGTTTCTAGTAAATTTCACAGAGATATGAACTTTTTAAATGCTTTACAATATAGCGGCATACATTTAAATTTGTAAAAAGAAAGCTTTGAAACGGCCCTACTTATGACGATATGGTGAAAAAAGCCCCTTACATAGACATTTGGCTGAAGGCTCTGTTCAATGTTCATGACTGCTCTCGCCGTTTGCATGATGCAAACTGAGAATTCAAAACATAGCTTCCAACTGGCCGCTAGTGATGACTTTAAATTCCATCAGAAACCAGTTTATTAATTCGAATTATCATAAATACAATAATCGCTCATAAAAAGCTTCTTCTTGAAAGGTTTACATTCCATCTGACAGCGGAACTTCGGGTATTCTCTCCATGTTTTCTGATGTTTACCCGTCTCCTCGTTCCATCTTTACTCTTCATTTGTAGTAGTAGAAGACCCGTGGGTAACTTCCTTTTCTTCCAATTACGGTCACACGAACACTAATGCAATTACTAACATGTTCTGAGCTACGGGCACAATGAACGGGCTTAATAGCCTCGAACTCGAACTCGCTTATACACTCGCTGAGCATCTTTCTTATCCATTGTACTATCCAGCATCACTTATTTGATTCATTTCAACAATCGGGCAAAGTGTTGGTGTAAACTTTTCATTTCTCTGCGATTTCTTCCCGAAATACTCCTTAAGCGAACCACTTGCATACGGTAACTCGGGATTCATTCCAGTTTCACTGAACGGACAACCGTGGGATTTCTTAGCTATTTATCAGAAGAATGTGGTTGTGGGAACAACGATCCGGTTCAGTTTATGAAATAGGCTTCTATTGGTATTCATCTAAGACATTAGATCATCTCAAGGGGTTTCCTTTATTGCTTTAAAACCGGTTTATTTTAGTACTTATGGAAACAATGTAACTGCACACTTAACCAGCCCGTTCGTGGAAGGCTGTCCCGAACAGTTCAGTGCTATGACACCTCGACTACTGCCGCTCTGCTTAGCTTCCTTATTAAGGCCACTTCAGTTCTCTTCTTGAGTTCATTGACTTTACCTGAGCTTGCCCTCTAATCAACTATACAAATTACTTAGTAGTTTACTCAATTGTTTGTTTATTTGACATACAAGGTCTTACGCTGCAAAAATTACAAAACTCTCGTTATTGTAATGAAAGTTTTACTGCCTTGAAAAAACCGTGATCTCTTTCGATGCGGCTTTTTTTTTAAATCCTCACTGGCTAGAATAACAACTTTAGAACAGCTTTGGAATCTCTGAAGTAGAGGCGAAGAGATTAAAAAGAGATGTAACGGGGATGCTTGTATGTATAGCTTGGTGCAGCCATTGAAGCTATGTAACGGCTACTCTGCCGACCCAACAATAAGAGTTAAGTGGTTGCTGGACAGAATCGGCGCAAATACATTTGTCAGTATAACCCGCAGCAATATCACGACGATTTCTCCCCATTTCTTGAGCCTCATGCTCACTTTATTTGCCCGTAGTCTCCAGCGAGTGGATCTATTTATACTTATGAACTCATTTGCGATGAAGAATGGCATATTTGAACTCACTCAGCAATATGAGAAGAAGCTGTTTTTTACGCATTTGAAAAGGGGCATAATTCTCGAGTAAGATTTGATTCTGATTGCTGCTGCTCTTAGAGTGAGCCAATGCCATTATCTCATAGTTTGGGAGGAAATGTGAACGTCAACGTGCTGGACGGAACTCAGCAGCGGTGCAGAGGATGGAATATCGAGGAATAGGTAGCTTTAAACCCTTTTCTGCAGCCATCTTCTCCATCTGTTACTTATACATAGCTGCGAGCGACTAGTTCCTGTTAGAAATCGAGTGGTACTGGCATGAAAAAAAAACTGTTGAAGTGACTTCTGTCTTGGCACAAAGTGGTACTTTTTGTTGAAAAGAGCCGGAAATGGAAAAAATTGCTCGGTTCCATTCAGATTTTTTTTCACAAAAACTACTGCAACGGTAGCATTAGTTCCACTCAGTACCGATTTCTAGATCCATCACATTTTCTGGCAACTCCGTTTGGAGTGGGCGCCAATACGGTGTGTCTGTTTGTACTAATCCTTTTTTCGAGTGTGATAGAATTCTTTCAATGACTGAGGCTCCAATCTTCAAGAGGGAGTATTTTATCATTAATGAAAGCCCCACATCAATCACATACTCTTTTTGTTGGAACCACTAAGAGCGAGGCGGTTGAATTTCAGTAATAAATCTCATTCCATCTTAGTCGAAATCTTCCCTCTCGGAAAAAAAAACTTACCGGGATTCTGCTCCTTCATTCTTCAAAATTTGATGATTTTCCTGCAGGTGACTAGTTGAAACGTAGCGCCACCTGGATTCCTATTTCCCCAGGCTTCAGAGAGGTAAGTCTGCAATGAAAAAATGAATGCATTTGAGGCAAATTGAGTTCTATAAGGATCTAACATGAAATGAACAACACTAATGACGAGTTTTCACTTCATTCACTTGTGGGTGCATGAATGCTGTACGCACGAGCAATTTTTGCCAAGCCTTCTCGAATTGCTCCGCCCACACCAAATGTCCAAGCACTCCGAGTGGATGCTGGTAGTGGATGAGGCTCGATTAGCTTCGGCACTTTACAGAAGAAGGTACAACGTTTGGTTGTCGGTCCTTTCGAAATCCATCCTTTCACAGAATCGTTGAATTATGAATAATTTATAGCCTTCTAGCATAAATTTATGGCATTTTATAGCATTTATAGTATGTGTAACTTTAAATGCAGAGAAATGTTAACATTTCGTATACCTCTATTTACAAGCCAAGGAAATGAACACTGAAGATATCGAATAAGTGCTCTAAGCAATAGGAATTTTCAGCTAACAGGCTTTTGTCATTGTCTTCAATCTTTTGTTATTTCTTAAAGCTTTCGAAAAAGTTGAACAGGTTACAATTGTCACTGGAGACGTGTCATTTTGTTTCGTTGGATCGACCACACTACCACAACTATTGTCAAATAACTGTTTCATCCAGGTGAACTCCTTTTGCAGGGATTGTTTCCGAAAATCGGAGGCATCGGCATAAGACTTTCGCACTACTCTGGGCATCCCCCTTCATCCCCCCGTCTCTTCTCAGACTGTCTCTCTACTCAGAAGTGACCGGAAAAATATAGCTACCTTCGAGTAGTTCCAATAATGCATCGCAATACAACAGTGTCCATATAGGGAGTACTTGAAATCAGTTGATGACCGAATTTGTAATAGTGAATGAGTGCATGGCGTATTCCTGCAAGACTGACGAATGTCATCAAACCTATTGCCATAGTTTGCTTGGTGCATATTGAGCAACTGCTACTTTTTACAGTATGATGTTAGTTTTAATACAAATGTTCTGAGGGTCGTTGGGAGGAGGCGAGCCAGCATAAAAGCTTTTTGAGCAGCGCGCCTTTCCACTATACTACAGGAACCAGAACCGATTTCTTAGCTGAGAGAGCGTTTTGAGGGCTTACCAAGAACTTGCGATTCCACTCGTTTCCAAGATAGTCCTTCTCACTTAACGATTTCCAGTGTTTTGGCAGCTTATTGTTCTACATATCTATGCATAATCACTTCTAACAGAATCAACATGTCTCAAAATAATTTCATGACCTACGTTGATACGTCATGAGAATGATCAAATGTTCAATAAACAAATCAATGAATCAGTGCCGTGCCGTTTTTTCACTGAACAGTCGACGACTTCAATGTACGGCTGCTTTCTTCTTCTTCCTCTTCTTTTTTTTTAAATTTCCTCGTGTTTAGTTGCTATGCCTTCGCCCCTCCTTTTTCGTGTTCCTTCTTTCCTTTGCTTCTGAATTCAGGCTAAAGCTATCGAACAAGCCTGAAAGACTTCGACCTTTTGTCACTCCCGTCTGAGGGATGCGGCCTGTATTCAAATTCCATTCGAATTAGTAATGGCGTATTCAATGGTATGTGGAATATACAATGAGTTGCGGTGGCCATGTGTACATGTACAAGTCAGTGCTTTTATCCTCCCAGAAGAGTCTGGTATCAATCGACCGACCTCGGAGGGAATAGAAGGTTCGGCCGGCCTGGGAGAAGGATATCGATTAAAAGTCGAACTTGTGACCAGGCGAGTGAGATAGTGCGCCATTTGTCACTACACCATCCCTCCCATCAGGTATACAATGTAAGCAAATAATTGAATATTACAAAATCTCCTGGTTGCTAAGTGAAGCAGTTACACGGAGCATCATCTTACCGCTATGCTAGCTCGAACTGGATCACGACGGGTTGTTAAGTGTAGAAGAACCAGCCAGAGGTACTCGAACTGTTGGTATTTTCGGACTGAGCTTGTTGTCGGCTCTTAGCAGCTCTGCCGGTGTTCTTCAAGTCTGGCTACTTCTCGGTTTACTTCTTCGTTTCGTAAAAATCTCACGAAGCCCCTGTAATTCCAAATAAAAGCTTAATGAAAGGAGATTTCGCCAATAATTTCAGGAACACCCTTGTTTACAAAGTGAACATACAATTCTTATTAATAGAACATTTGCATGCCTATCTTTCCCTTTCTGGGAATATTCACTATATTGATATCTGTCAATTCAAACGCTACGATTTTTCATTTTTTTGCTATGGAAAGACCTATCGTGGGAACGGTGGCTATGCAAATGCGCCTTCCATTCTCTTCCCACGATGGTTTGTTTGATGGATGGGAGTTTTTTAGCAACCACAGTCGACAACCAAGTGGCGATCTTGACCGATTCAGTAGGCTTTTGGTTTTTTAGCCCCTCCTCTTTACTTTGGTTTCTGGAGTAGCTGTATAAGCTGTTCAGGGGTAGCCAGCTGAGACCAGTATGACAATACCGTTGAATAACCTTCAAAAACGGTTCCAGTAGTGTCTCAATGAGATCAATCTTCGGCAAGGTCAGATCCTTTTGCATCATGGTTGATTTGGTGAAAGATTGAAAGCGACGTTACGCTACGTTAAAGTCGTGACGATTTCGTATCGCTCGATAAAAGGAGAACGAACGCCTTTGTGGGTTCCCACGTTGCTGTTTCTTCTTTTTCTCGTCTTCAGGGATGGCTGCTCATCTTTCGAAGCAAGTGGGGCATTTCCGCAATTGCCATCTCTTTACTTCCATAAATATTCGAGTTAGGAGACCGGGTCCGTGCTATAGATTTCAAAACCCTCCATCCTCTCCTGGGAGCCTGAACCAGGAGCAGAGATCGCGACACACTCAGGAGCAAATAAATCAGTCATTAGCTAAATGATCAGAATGAGGTAAGTATAGTTATCGTAGTGACAACTTCTTCCTTTCGTTTGTCTCTATCTCTGCCCTGACTTGCAGTCTGATGATATGCGCTTGCCCCGCCCCTTTTACTTCACTTTTCCCACTGAGGAGGCACTTTTCGCGTCCCTCAACGTTTTCTTGTGAGGTCCCGTCTACACGTAGGTTACCATCTATGTCTTCCATCTCTGAGGACTGAGTTTAAGACGGGTCGTTTACGGTATCCGCTCTGAGAGGAACTGACGTGCAGCCAATGTCAATAGGAGGTTCAAAGTAAACGATAGAACCACCCAGAGAACGTCATGGACATTTGTACCATCGGTGTTTGTCTAGTATCCTGTATTCCTCTGCATCCATTTATCCCTATTTCAATACCCTCTCATTACATCCTGACCCCAAAATCCCAATTGCAAGGCGCCTATACCATTGCCCTTCAGATTTATAGCCTTCCCACCCGAGGCCTATATGATTTACGATCCATGTTCGGTTCAAGGGTTTCAATTATGATTTTTCTGTTCCATGATGAATTATCGTGGGACACAGCTTGACATTTCTCAGTTCAGTTCGTATTGATTCGTTCCGCACTCTGAAGGGGAAGCCGTTCATCCTTTAACTCCTTGCCCTTACCTTAGTGATTGAAGGCATTGCCGACTATGAGCTTCTGTTTACTGTTTACTATCTCTAATGAGTCCCTCATGAGTCCCTCATTTCAATTGATAGTTCTTTCAAAAGAGCTACCATGTCTCTCAGGAAGTATCAGGTGTTGGGTATCGGGTATTTCCTTTACAGTATCGTCCAACAGTGTTTCGAGCTGGCGACGTCCCTTTGGTTACTTCAGGAAGCTCTTGATTTTGCTGCCTTTACATAGAAGGTCGACTAAGAAGGTTCAGGTATCTGCTGGATTTGAACTTTGGACTAGGTGCTTTGGAAGTCTGAGGAATAATAATCCCTCCTACTGCGATCCTCTTGCCCATCTGTCATCAATGACGGAAAACCTTGAAACGGGTTCCGTACTTTTATCCGTTTGCGCTTTGGACCCTTCCATCTGTGGAGATGGCATTTCCCATTTGTTCTACGAAGAGAGCAGCTTTTTCATGCGTATATTGCAGATGTTCTGATTCTAATTCCATTTGACAGCTTTTGAATCCCGTCGCTCCTTCTCTTCTGCCTCGGCTGTCGTTTCTTTTTTGACCGTGGGTATCCACGTTTCAATCCAGTCTTTCGTAGTTGCGTAGCAATTCGTACACTCTATTCTTAATGGAAATATTATTTTACATTGTTGCACTAAGAATAATCTGAAGGTCATATTTATATTTTGGAATTAATTAGCAAAAATAATTTTTCAAAAAATTCTAACATCCGCTTCCGGCTTTCACTCAGAATAATGATGGCGATTTGAAGCCGACAGTGGCTATACAATGGTTTGCTGGCCATCCGATGTACAAGTCAGTGCTTTTGTCCTCCCGGACGAGCCTGGTACCAAATAATTGACCCCATAGGGGTGAAAACATGTTTGTCCTGGTCGAGTATCGGGCCAGGATTCGATCTTCGGACCTTGCTTATATGAGAGTGGACAATTGCCATTACGACACCTCTTATGTCTTATTCAAAAAAAATTTTTCAACTTGTAGTTATGTACATGGGCTTATACTTCTAGGCTCCGAGCTTTATATTCATGATGATATTTATTTGGAATTTTCTCATATTGGAAATTAAGGATATTTTTTGAGTATTCAAATAATCAAAAGTGTCCGTCCATGTTTATTTATATAGATGGTGGAAAATATAAAAAAATAAGTAAATAAATAAATAAAAATAATAAATATACGAACAGATCTCAGTGAAAGTAAAAGTGTCTCTGCGAATATTCGAGACCATCCATTTCTCGAAGTCTCCCCACTTGAGGAGCCATTAATCAGTTTCGGGACAAGATCAACCGAGCATTTCTCCGTTCTGTGACAGAAGTCTTTCTCTCACATTTCGCACATCGCCTGTTTGCCCAAATCGTAAAAGGAGCGGTCAGTTTAACATCCAGCACGAGCCGCACCTCTCCGATGGAAACGACCAACGATTGGCCCTTTCGCTTTCCTCGGAACACTAAAAAAAACACCGATCTCCTGGGTAACGAGAACAGAAAACGTCTCTAACAATGTCATTTCATTTCTTGCTCGGTTTCAGCCTCGAACGGGTTCTTTGCTTTGATTCTATTCATATTTTCGGCTATTTTAGTTCTTTTTCAACTTTCTTCTTAGATGCTAACATAGCTTTTTCTCAGTTCACGTTTTTCTATTGCAATCAGAGCATTTTAAAGAATATTTCTGGAGCCACCGCTTATTTTTCACTACTAGTAGAATTCTTCTTTGGGTAAGTTTTTAAGTTGAGTATGGTCTCTTATTCTCAGCAGGTGATAGTTTTTCAGCTGTTCAATTAGCCTTTTCCTGTATGATTCAACAATATTGGGGTGGCTGCACTAAGAATGGGATGAGTCATTGTTGAATGATCCGATGAGGGGTCGATATTTACAAGAGAATGCAGGAAGGTGTGGTAGAGCGGGTATTATGGCAAAACAGCCGGATGAATTTGCTGAAACTGAATTCCAGAGGTTTTGTGTCCCAATGCTTGCACTATCATTGATTCTACAATTTACAAATCCTTGGGGAGATGGGTTGGTGTCTAGGAGTTGTTCCGGGTCACACAACTGAGGTGGTCGTCCTGGCGAAGCCAAATTTTTTTACCTGAACCGCATTGACAGAAGCTATTGCTGTACAAGGCCATAGCTGTAAATATGAAGTCAACAACAACACCAACCTTTCATCTTACTTAACTATCAAACGACGGAAGCTTACTTATGAACAGCACAGTAGATGAGTCCATTTCATTCAGCAGAAGTGATGAATCCACTCCAACTCGTTTTCAGTTCTCTGGGATTGTCGTATGCATGGCGCACTCCCACTGCATGATGCTGCCCTTGACTATTACCGCATTGCCATTCCTTCGCATCAAAGAGTGTTCTAGTAGCTATCAGTGAAAAGGGACCTCTACAGTGGTTGTAGGAGCCCGACCTCGTTTACCATACAATAGTGCAGTTTCTCTTACTGAATTATGGTTACCACTGGATTACAAGGTTATCTTTAAGTTGCTGTTTACGGTTACTCAAATTTCATTGTGTTGCGCTTAACCAAACACGAGGTAGCCAATCTGAGAAGCCTAAACGATTCCAGATAGCTAGCAAATGGAATTGGAACGGACTGTTTACGATAGGGATGGCTTACCCTATTCTGCTCCACGTAATCTGTTTTGCTCTTACCGTACTGATTCGTTCCGATGATGTTTTTCTATTTGGGATTAAATCCCCATTGTAATCGTCGTATCCTACTCTGTAACTTGAACAATATTGATTCAGGGATTAGTAACTTTACCTTGGCGATTGGTGAATCTGTAAATCCGCCCTGTACACAAATACAGGTCGTTCTATAGGCGGCCGACATGCCGTTCGACTTCAATGTGTAAAACGGATTTCGTCTGTCATCGTCATTGAACTGGAAGGATTCTATCTGAAATGGAGGAGGAGCGACAGCATCCCATTTCGATCTCATTCATCTTGTTTTCATTTCGATGTCATCGTAATTGAGGTCAATCTAATAAGAGGGCGTGGTCGGACCGGCCATCGCCTTCGACTGAATCCGTCTTTTTTAAGGGATCGGCTTTTTCTTTGTGATTCCAGTCACCCCAATATTGGTACGTGTCAGGCCATACGGCCAGAGATGGGCAGCTCAGGTGTTCGTTTTGTTATGAAGCCTTGTCATGCAGTCGTTTTCAAGAAGGTTCCGCCATAAGGGGGTTCCGCCGTAGATGCTGAAAAGAGTCGCTTTCATACAAAGACGTTCAGCAGCCGCTTTTATTCAATAGCAAGAAGGCTTTTCCTTTGTTTCCATGATTGTGATCTTAAGAAAGATAAATTCATTCAAGCTACAGAGTTTGTGAACGCAGAAGGCTGTCAGTTATGGGTGGGGACTCATTCCTGTTGTTTATTTCAGGACCTACTTTGATAATCCGCATTAACCCCCTGTTCGGTCGCGACGAAAAAAATCTGCTTGCTTTTTTTTCGAAATCGTTAGAGCGGCCTTCTTCTTCATCTATTCATTCGTTTATTCGTTCATTCATTCATCATTTATTTGCAGTTCTATAAGTGCAAACCCGTACTAGAACCTTGATCGTAAGTAAAAAATCTCACAATCTCTATTGCTTTTGAGCGAAATTCTTAAATATTGGTGCGTTGCCTTCCACGGCAGCCTACGATGCACTATGTTCTACATGTTGGTCATGTTCATGGCGCAACACAAGTATCCAGCGTTCTTGCGTATTGGTCTCGCTGCTTAACATTGCCTTTTTACGGCAGTGCCTGCGGTCGTAGATGCTCAGTGTATTTCTGCATGACAACCCTTCGCCACTGGCTGTATATCAGAATTTTCTGACGCTCAGCTTCTCTGCCCATTCTCAACTTTGTTCTTCGTCATAACAGCTGTCTGTTGTGAGGGTTGTAGAGCGTATGGCAGTTTGTAGACGAGTTGACGTAGGCATAAACCAGAATATTCTTTGAACAAACTTCTGTGAACCGCTTCACATACTAACAATGAAAAGGTATCACCATCGGAAAGTGTTATGCTGAATTTATAACCTAAGAGAAGTTTGAGATTATTTGAGTTGTTTGAGTTTGATGTTCATTACGCCGTTCCTCTGCTATTTCAAACTTTCAACCAGTGCGTTCATTTCTTTGACCCTTAGCAAATCCTAAAAATTGTGAAAGGAATTTTTGATCAGACAGGAAAGTTGTAAGAGGAGCTTGTCTTGACCAAGTCATAAAGTGTATCTTCCCACTATGCAGCTGATATCGGATGTGGTCGTATAACACCTTGTATCCGGCAATCTCTCGACATTGTGAAAATTTACACGAGGAGTTCGTACCTGCTACAGACCTCCGTAGTTCACAAGATCTCGAATCCATATCCCTTCGAAAGTTTGCAAGGAGTAGTCACGATACTGATGCTGGAATACCTACGATAACGCTCAACTCAACTGTAGCAACTTCTCTATGGCAGCAGTGCCATACCATGACTCTACATTTTCGATAATTTTGAAACGAATTCTTCCTATAATTGTACGTTCATTGTGCTATACCCAAAGACATTACACAAGTTTTCGATTGCTCCTGTCATGCTGTCACTTTTTTTTATATTCGCAGTAATTGATAACGTCATCATCGTTCGCTACTTCCTTTAAGTTTCCGTGTTGGAAAATTTCGTGCAAAATCAGGGGTTGGACTGGTTATTGTACATCGATCGTTACGATATGCTCACCACAATTTTTCATAAGTCGCCTATTTTGGAGGTGGCCTAGTGACAAGTGGCCTACTATCTCACACGGTCAGTCACGGGTTCGAATTCCGGGTCGATATTCCCTGAGACCAACCAGGCCTCCATCCCTTCGGGGTCGGTTAATTGGTACGAGACTCGTCTGGGAGGATAAAAACACTTATATGTACATCAGCTGGCCACCGCAACTCATTGTATAGGTCACATACGCATCCAAAACGCCACTACGATTCCGAGTAGAAGTCGAATGCAGTTCGTATACTTCGAACGGGATTGATTGACGATCGGAAACCCTTTTATCCTTCTGCTGTTTTTAGAGGGGTTCCGAAGAAGTTATCAAGTTATCACCAGTTATTCATGATTATCATTGCAGTGCATGTAGTATAAGTACAAACCATGTACTAGAGGAATAGACCTTGGGTAACAAAACAACTGATTGTTTTCATTGTAGGATGGGTTTTTGTCATAAATAACATTGAACAGCAGGCCGTTTTGTTTTGATTTTCAATTCAATCAACGGAAAGTCCTCTATTTGTCACGTTTTTTCACAGGACTGGGGTTATAAGCAATCGGCGATTTTTTTGTTCTCCGACGAATTCGTATCCAACTGAGCGGTTACTCCTTTTTTTCAGGGAAAAAAACTTTTTTATTTCTTCATTCCTTCATTTTTGGGTTATTATTAAGGCGTCGTGAAAGTGATCTATCGCTGTCATCGATCCACGACCCCTCTGTCAGCCCTTCTACAGTCCACTAGGCCACACGCCATCTCCAAAAACAATTTTCCACATTTTTTTCTATTTCAACTTGTCGTTATTCTGTGGGTTTATACTTTCTAATGGAACTCGTCGTGTGGATTTTACCTGGTGCTCTTCGAATTGGCCATTCGCTTTGTTTCAATGCTCGGCTTCAGATTCATTTAAGTCGTTTCAGCCGGAAACCGTCGATCAGATACGAATTGGAAAGGAATTTGTCCTACAAAGAAAATGTGCAATGGCTACCGGTGTCATAAAACTGGACAGTATTGCTGAAGCTTTCGAAAAGGTTAGATTACTTGGAATTGTGTATTTTGGTCAGGTTGTACTTTGAATCTGATATTTTGGCTATTCATCCATTTCCTTCTTCTGAATGAATGCTTCTTGGAACTGCACTTCACGGCTCATTTCCGATAACAATGTAATTCCTATTGAGATGGGTAAATACGAACTGTAATCATTCATTGACGAGGACGAGCTTTCTTTCGGGAAAACTAGTCAAAAAGGACCATTAGAAGAAGAGATACCTCACTAAGTTAAATTTTAGGAAGGAGGTTAAATTCCTTCTTCAACATTTTGAAAGACTCCAACTTTTTTCAGTTCTCCGCGTAGTTGCTGACTTTATTCAGGGAGTAAGCTTTAATATGTTCAGACAGTAGCGCTATCTTCGTAAACATAGTGAAGAAAATTTTTTGCGAGTCTAGAGGAGCCCTCTGTAGAAGTGAAAAGGGTTTATATGCGGTTTCTTAGAAAATCCGATGACTCGTCAGCGAAATCACTCCGGTTAACGAACTTCGTCCAGATTTACCTCTCTCAGTGGTGTGCGACCCCCATTTGAATGATTTTTCTTGACAGGCTGCTAAATTTTCGCCTCACGAATCGGCGTCGTTGTCGACAACTAGCGAACGGTCCTCGTCAGGAGTTTCCTCAGCTTCTAATTCACCAACGTCATCCACGTCACCAGTCAGCAACTTCAGTAATTCACTGCCTGATGGGTTTGGTGGACCACTTTCATACAGCAATCCAGTGTTTGAACTAGATCCAGCCGAATATCTAAGGTGAGTCTGCTAAAATACTGAAACTGACAAAATTTCCTGGAAAATCTGATGGAGTCAAGCGACTAGGCTAAGCCGAAAGTAATTTATTTCTCCATCTCAATAATCTCAATTTGTGTAGAAAAAAATATGAAGTTGCCATTACGCGATTATATTATAGCATATTAGAGCAAGTGGAGGCGTGAGAAACCACGCCCACGACTAAGGGACCGCCCATGAAGCCATAATTAAAATAAGAATTTGTTTTTTAAAAAGATGCGCTACGGTTAAACACGCTCAGTTAGGTGATTGATTCTTCGTGACTGCTGAGCGGTGGAGGAATCGTAGTGGTTCAAATCGAGCCGAAAGCGGTCCAAAAGAAGTCAAACAGAGATGTTAGAGACGCAAAATGAGAGTTCTGCTCTGCTTCTCCAACACTCTGCTTCTTTTTCGGACGGAGAAGCATGAGCGCTACTGTTTAGCCCATTTTAAGCCTTCAAAAATTTTCTACCGTCAGAATTAATCGATATGAATTAATCGGGATCAAAGGAGTCGGCTTTATCCAAATGCAATCGATCTAGCTATCAATTGAGAGTCCAAACATCAGAAGTAGATTTAATCTCGGAACGAGCTCCCAGCCCTCAATTGGAACGATTCCAATCAGCCTTAAGCGTCATGTTTGATGGCTAATTTCAGATGCATTCAGCCGCCTTCCCCATAGTCTCCTAGGAAACGATGGGAAACCTGTTTGGCTGTAACGTATTTTCTTAACTTGTTATTCTAATGCATGCAAACTTTTTAATTATGACTAGCAGCTTGATCCTCGAGTTCCTACAACTTTACTTGGAACTTCCTTAAATCAAGAAATAACACTTCAAAAATAAGGAAACTTTAAAATTAATAAAGGAGTCAATTCACGAAAATATTGCTTTCAAGCTGGAATAAAGCGGTCATTGGAAGAAAAGTAAAATCAATTCTCATACCCGATAAGAAACTTTTTTTACAAACAGAAATAATAAGAAACAGTTTAGGTTTTTTTTTGTTTATACTTACCAATATTCTTGTCATTTATCATAGTTTACTTTCTGCTATCTTAAAATAAACACCAGTATTATCACAATTTACTAATACTCATTTCGTTCTTTTACCTTTTTCTATTTTTCTTTTATATTATTTTTAATTTTGTATGATAAGTCTGATATTTTTGTATCGACATTCATTACGCGCTTTCCTAATAGCTTTCTACTTTCTTATAGGCCCGAGAGATGAGAAAGATTTGTTCGAAGCTCAAAATCAGCTTCGAAAGGGTCTCTGATTTTTTAGCTATACTTCTGCTGTCACCTCCTTTTGGAGCTTGAAAAATTTGTAGGCATAATTGGTATTGCGTGAATAAAGTGTATAGAAATAAATGTCGGTAACCATACAAAGTACAATACCCTTTTTCATGGTAACCATCTTATGACCGACTTATATGCCTACCAATCTTAGCAACAGCAGAACCGGTTCTACCCGATCTATATAGTTGTTGCTCATGAAGATTGCAATTGACCTGGTAACTTTCTCCTCTTGTCCTACCGGTTCTCCTACAACTTCATTTCTATGTTTTTACATTACTCATGTCTGTCGAGGCTTGACTTTTCACATCAAGTGGAGACTCAACTTTTCGAACACTGGGAACCTCATACCTAGGCCCTGACACGCTTTAAGGCTACTTAAGAAGCGATTATTAAGCCTCCCAGACAAGCGAATAAGCCGATTACACGGACGATGATCCCACGTTCGCTGTCCCTTCCGGTTATTACGGTTCTTATTCTGTTTATAGAGAGATGAAAGGTGAAGTGCTATCAATAAGCATTCCTTTCAGAGATGCATACGAATTTTGTCCGAATCGTGGAGAAGCTAGATTTGCTTGAGTCATCTCTAATTTGTGAAGTGAGCACGCCTGAAAACCGAAAAAGTCTTCGATTTCTGGGCTATGCAATTTCTTATGGAGCTATCTCATTGTCTTTTAAAATCTTTCGAGAGGCAGGGTTCATGAATGGACAAATTTCTGGCTCCCAGTAATGGCAAATGCTGGTTTATGTCTGGTTTGTGCTGTTAATCGGAATCGACTAATTACTAATTATTCTCAAGGTAATCACAGTCTGCATATAGAAGTACAAAGGCATTTAATTGGATGAGTGGAAAAGCCGACAAATGATTTCTTTAGGGAGCTTTCCTCACAAATTTCTCCACCTTCCCTTTGTTCTCCTTTGCTCCCATCTTTTGTGCCGTGACTTTATCCTTCTTTATTGTTAACCAGTCAGATCGCCCAGTCGACGTAGGGCTCACTTCCTTTACGTGCTGTGATTAACCCTTCGCTTGCACCCTTTTCAAATTTAGATACCCAGGTAAATTTTTTAGGTACAGACGGTAGGATGGGAACACTGATGGTAAGTGGTGGGAGGTGACTGGCTGGACTGCACCCGGGGGGAGAAGAGAGGAGGATTCGGAGGGAGGGAGAGAGCTGAACGTGCATGTAATAAGCAAATTGAATAGAAAATATGAAATCAAGTTGGAATAATTGGGGAATGAACCCAGTTACTAATGCAGACAAGTCTTGAGCACACTCCACTCGGGGCCCCCAAGAAGTGTTTCGGGGGGCTTGCGTGTATTTGCCTGTTACTACTGTTCTCCTGGACCGTGGACCAGAGCCTCCGAATTCGAAAAGGGTGTAGGCGTTGGTCCAGTTCCAACAAGAGAAGTAGGAAAGTCCGGCGTCAGCTGAGCAATCCGGTGACAAGTAAGTGTATAGTAATGAATACTAGCGAACACTTACACTTGCCTCTTCAACCACTGTGACAATAGATGAGTAAATAAAATAAATAAATAGTTAAAGATAAGCCCATCTTGGCCTTCGACGTCCATGGCTCAGAGATCACCAAGTGGTCTGCCCACTTCACGATAACAGAGCGGTTCTCAGCGTGTTTATTCTGATCAACATAGGCTTACACACCTCACAATATGTTTGAACACCGAGAGCACGACCACGCACAGCTTAGTGGTCTTCCTCCCTTCCAACTTGCGATCCTTGAACTTGACTTTGACTTCTTGATCCCATGCGAGTTTCCCATGTCAGCTGCGGCTGCGCTGATTAACTCACCTGTATGATTGTCCTGACTTTGAGCATGACTTTCGAGACCCTGAGTTTCTATATTGAATTGTTTCAAATGTAGTGGAGGTAACGATTTCACTAGTAGTCCCTTGAAATCCGAACTTCGCTTTTGATTTCGGTTTCGGTTGCACATCATTTTTTACTTTTTTTTCCAATTTTTTTAAACCATTCGATCATTTTTTTCGATTTTACTGAAGTTCTAAATTTCAATACCACAAAAAGCCCTGCAGATTGATTCTACCGGTATCTTTGCTCTATTTTGAGCTAGATTCTATGAGCTTTCCTTATCTGTATAGTTATTTATTTGCTATTTACTTGTTTGTTATTTGTTTGTTTATATAAGATATCAGGTATTTAATTATTGACTATTTTTAAAAGTAGTCTTTTATGAGGAGAAACTTGAATATCAAAATTTCCCACTTTTTGTTTTTAGGCTACCAACTTGGTAAGCGGTCCTCCTTTGCTCGGACTTATATACCCAAGCGAGGTCTCCGACGGCGGCACGTCGCTTTCATTCGAATATGTAGCTTGACAACGAGGGTATAATTCATAGCTGATAGCTTTTGTCGAGGCAAGGGGGTAGAGGGGGGAAGAAGGGGAGTGGAATAGGCGATATATTACGGGTATTCGCTCATGGAATACTGAGACGGTGTCCATCGAAAGAAGTCGATGTAGTTGTTCAAATCCCTTGCCGATAAGTTGTGGGAATTTTTGATATTTAGGCAATCTATTCATTTAAATTTCCCTTATTTTTATACTGCTCATATAAAATCGTAGTGGATTCATGAACTGCTATGCTTGATCATCCTTTCCCTATTTATCCGAATGAATCCACTCATTTTCATTTCTTACCAAAGATTCTGACGCAAATCTGTATTGGAGGATATTTGTTATGTTCACTTCAATTCTAAGCAACTCGTTTCTCAACTCTACAGTAATTCGTTTCTTTCCAGTCATGACGCACAATCGCGATACGTTTGCACTGGAGTAGTTGCACTAAGTGATGAACTATGGCTAGACGTCGAAGCTCATCTGAAGGCGCTCACCGAGGAGCCATCAACGGCGAACCGATCGCTGACGGAACGATGCCGCCACTTCATGAAGAGTAAGTGGAGGTGGGTCTTAGCAGGGATGGTGGAGGTAGCATTTGAGAAGAGATTGGGGTTGTGGTGCTTGGGAACTAGGAAAACTGGGCTCACTCAGTTGGTAAAGTGAGTACGAACTTTCCCAAGGTGATGATTTCTGGGCGTTTCCTCAATTAGGGGAATTGTTCGGATTTCTTGAGCATACGAACGCATTTGCGTCATGCAGAGCGCCTCTTCATTCTTCTAGGAATTTATTGTAAAAGATAATAAAAAAACATAATATGCGTATAATAAAGTAATAAATATAATTCAATCAATCTGATGTTGGACTATTTCTGTTCAATCGACCTTTCGTCTACAGTTTTATCCATCTCGCCTGTGTTTTTTCTCGAGTTTAACTGTCCATGTCATTGATCGGGCACTCTTCAACCGCTCATCTCTCCACCTAACTTCATTTTCTCTAGGAAGTACCGACAGTGAGACCTCCGATCGCTATTTATTCGTATACTTGAGATTTTTGGGCCTCAATAAGATCCGCTAAATGTGGATTGAGTTTTTGCCCCAGAAATGACGGCCAAGAAAATCTTTCCTGCTTGAATTGAAGGAAGAAGGTCAACATAAGCAGAAGGGGTAAGGCGGGGGATGACGGATAGATATATTCCAAGTTTTCTTTACGTCTCAGGATAACTCGATGTTAAGTAGTAAACAATAACAACAATAGCAACATCAACATTGGCAGTAAATAGTCATTTTCATTTTACCTTAGTAAATCCTTTTGTTGACCAATATCGGTAGAAATTGAAGAGGATGTTTGCAGTCATGTGAACGCTATAATCGCTCACCTAAGCGAGTTCAAAACCAAGATTGAATCCTGCCCTGGCCTGGCTTCAGTTGAATGGGATTCCCCATCATTACATCGGTGGAATTCTTTGAGCTATCGTAGGGCCGAATATATCGGACTCAAACACTACTTTACTGGTAAATGGAAATCTGACACATGGCGCATCTCACGATTGACAAAAACTTTAAATCGCAGCTACTGGAGAAGAGGATAATATTAGGTTGATGCATAATTATTTGCGGATTTTTTCAGCAAATTTCGCTCAAGGAAACGATAGCAGTATTTAGCGAAGACATGTTCAAATAGTTGCTCAGGAACATATCCACCACCTACGTCAACCATTGTTTCCCATTTGCTAAGCAGTCGAATTCCACAGGCAAAGGAGTTTCGATTCTTGGAAGCGATCCACGCCTTCACGTTGGTCATCAAGCCATCCATTGGCTTGATGACCAACGTGAAAGGTGATAAAGAGTTTCTGTTGGTGAAAAGGGTGGAAGTAGAAGCAAATTCCATACTTTACTCGGCTTTGGCTGACTGTTCCATCGCCGAGAAGTTCGATGAAATCACTTTAGGGCTGTGCCACTTCCAATATTTCTCGAGCATAATGTGGCATATATGAAGATGACTTTCTAGACATACCTCTGTTAAGGAAAGTAAAACGATTATATTAATCCCCGAATTCATATTTAATCTAGAGAAAAGAAGCCGCGAAGAAATTCGTAATAAACATGCATCAACCTATTAGTTACGGTAGGTCCGAGACGTCTTTCCTTGATGTTTTAATAGAATTTGAGTACATGGCGCATCCCAGAGCAGAGGTACCTAAAGTGCGCTCATTGTGATCCTGTCCGAATTACTGGTAGCTGACGATTTGAACCGCTACCTCAACCTAATCGTGAAGCGTGGAACTGCAATTGTTGCCTCGGACATGGGTGGTGAACCTGTTTGGTGACCGAGCTATCCGGCCAACCTGGACGGGATCCACATCATCGATCCATCTAGGCCTTGCGTCGATAACCGTACTTCCCGACAATAGATCGGACTGTTGCCTAGGCTCATGTCCATTAAATGTGGGTTTGCTTTCCATCTTCCAAAACGTTCTTTTGAGACTTAAACTGTTTCCTGGAAATATTCTGGTTTTAATTATATCCTACTCGAAAATTCTTCAGGTTTGGAGAAAATTATCATCCTTTGTCTGAAAGGAGGTTTTTGTTCTCGCAACCTCACATTATCGAAGTTGTTATTTCATTTTTGGAAATTAGTTTTCTGATGCTTTCCTTCTCTCATTTTTCTTACGCTCAGCTAACGGAGAACTTCGACTTTCGGTTTTCTACGGGAGTATACCAACCTCCTCAATACATGGCTGAGTGATTTTGTTTACTTGTTTGTTTTTACGCTATATAAGACATATTGAAAGGAACTAATATAAAATACAAATCTAAAAAGCCAGACGAGGGTAGCACCAGATCCACTGACGCTACTACCGTCCACATGAGCGGACTTCAAAACCATGTTCGAGTTCTTTTCTGAACTAACCTTTCATTCTCTCCCACTAACTGTGAACTACTACTTCTTGGGTGGCAGTGGAGACCCTTTTGTATAACACTGTATCCCTGGTTTGTTCATGAACAAACCTTTTTATATTTTTTTCCGTGTTTTCTTTGAAGTTCTTTCCAATTTTTATCGGTCACGGTGTTTAAAGTGACGTTCCAATGTAAGCAGGGCGCCAGGATATGCGGAGTTCCTGAGTGAATAAGTAAGCATTACACTCAAATAAGTAAGAGTTCAATCCTCATAGAAGGAGAAGCAGGATGAGCTAGGTTGACTAAGCATTTTGCAGACCCAGTCGTTCTACACCTCACTGGAACTCTGATCATTTTTGTCCCCTTCTCTGCTCTCTAAAGTTCTTGTGGTGGATAGATTCGACTAGACCACCGTTCATTCAAAGCTATAGCTGTCGCACTAGTTACGTGCATTTTCCCAAGACCTCTACCTTTGGAATGCGCCATGTACTGTTAGTTGTATGGAAGAATATTTGAGGAGCGTTAAGCATCAAGAGACAAAGGCCAAAGTTACAGAACATTTTTGAGTCTGCTTCGTTTTAGCGCGACGATCGGGGAAGATTTTCACAAAGTATGGGCATTCTACCCTGATTGACTGCTAAGTAGAATGTCAAATGCGCCATCAATACATGGTACAAATCGTTGTGTTAAGCAACACAGAGAATGAAGCGTCTAAATTGATGGTTGACAGAATAACCCACCAATTTGGACGCGATGGAACAGTCTTGTCAGGCATGAACCTAAGTGGAGTTCAAAGATATTCCACATATCTGATCCCGTTCCCAAGTGGGTATCAAGGTACAGAACCTAGTAGAGCAGAATCGTCTTTGAGGCATATTTTACCTGTTCACTGTATTCATTAACAACAGGGGCCTGTCTGGGCCAATTCGCTGCCCGTTTTTCATATGCCCAGGATTGATGGGTTCCAGTTTCTCAAGGAACGTCCTGTAGTTATGGCATCTGGATCTATTGGGCAGTTAGCGCAACCGATTCATCGACAGAGAAGGTGTTGACGACTCTAGCGATTCCAACCTTAGAAGCCTTGAGACATTTGGAGGTGTCGAACCTTCTTCAGCTGAATATCTCCTCAACAGACTTAATGAGTCATGAATCTCGACGGATCTTATGCACAGTTAGATTCGGGTCGGTTACTGCTTTTATTGGGTTATTGATTAGTCCGAAAACTTCAAAAAAAAATCGAAAAATTAGGTCGAAGCCATTCGTTTGGCACTTAATTTGTTTCGCAGTCACACTGGTCGCTGTCGTCACCGTCGTCGTCGGTTCTCAGGTGAGGTCAATGTACCTCAAGCTGTTGTATTCAGTCATTTGCCTGTCCCAGACTGGAGCATCGATCGAATGCTCATAAAAAACTGACTTTCATGCATCCTTATTACTGCAAACCGGTTTCAGGAAGTCTATGTTGCCTACCATCCCTTGTTTCTACGGAATATAGCTGCCCCATACCATCTACTGCCCCATCCCACTCTACTTCTCGCTTCTTGCAGCTACTTACTTTCCCAGAAGTTGCCAGAAGTTCCTGATGGAATGGGGTTGGTCAACCGAGGTCAGCCGTCACTCATCCGGAAGACACTGAAGCCCTGCCCATACATCATCCCATGGTTTTGAGCTGTCATAGTTTTCATGAAGATTCAGTAGAAACGCTTTTTTGAAGGGCTTTCTACTGGACCAACGCCCCTGAAAGAATCCCAGGGGCTACTTCGTTCTCTTCAACAACAGTTTAATTCAATTAGAATGTGCGCCTTCATCTCCTTTTCAATTTTTCTCGGTGCTCATTGGATTTGCTCATTCGAAGGCTCCAAAGCCAAAGATTCTGATCGCCCTTGCAAGTGCCTTTCTTGTCTTTATCGACTCATCGGTTCCACCAAGTCGTGTCCGCACATCCAACGAATTACTCTCTTAATGCATTTGCCCTTTTGAGGGAAAGATTAGTAACCACCGCCTCTTCTACTAGAATGGGAAATCTCCCATAGAGTGTCGTAGATCTTCGGCTTAGTAGACATCACGTCGACTAACTCCCTGTTCATGGTCAGAGTGGAACCAGAAGTGCTGGTAGGTGTAGAAAGCAGGTCCGTTCATGCTTTTCTAACTATCCACTCTTCGTTTTGATTACTTGGAAAACTGAATGGGTTTTCATCCTGATGTCTCTATGTCCCTTTCTCTCGGTGAAGGTCTTGAGCATCAAAAGAATCCTTTTAGTAAGTTTCAAAGCTATCAAAATAGTGATTGGTTCGCTTTGTTGTTTTGGTAGATCCTGTTATTTGCCACAATAAACGATGCTAAAATCTCACAAGGTTCGCAAACCATGGGCAAGGCTTTGATCCTGGACCAAACTGGAATCGTGGTTTAGCTTGCCGAGCACAGCGCTTTCCACCCTTTGCTTTACCGAATGCACGCAGTAATTAATTTAGGCCAGTTCCATCTAGTTGTCATCGTCAGGCTTCCCATCACCCAAACAAAATTCCCCAATCCGAACATTCTATGCAGTCATCAGGAGCCTTTGTTGAAACCTTCTACGGCTTTGAACCATTTCAACAACTTCAAGCGGAATCAGGCAGATGGTATATCCCAATCAGTGGCTTTTCCGGTTTTTTGGGGAGAGGACTCGACCTCGTTCTACTGAAAATAGCTCCATTTGCTGCAGAATTTCAGTCAATAGGTTTTTATTGCATCGCTATTCTTCGATGAAATTGCAGACCAACATCGACAAACTCGCACGCAACCTGGCTTTGTGCACTTTCCCCCAAATTTTTGATTCTGGATTTTTCAAGTTTTCAATGGACTCTTCAGGATTTTACACAAGATTCGAGCAGTCGTAAATTTGCGCTAGTTTAGTGAAATAAATTTGCGTTGCTCCCGTGCGTTTTCGTCTCTGGGATGCGCCGTACATTCACTTCATTGTCTATTCAGATTAGAATGGGCAAATACATTTAGATGCACTCAAATATTAGCGTCACATTTAATCTACACATTGAGAGTTCCATATCACTGTCAAGCTAGTGTAATGGATGAGTCCGCCATTAGGCTCACGGATAGCCCACAAGATCGAGTCCTCTTACAGGTCAATCAAGCTTTTCGCATTATTAGGTTGATCGCCTCATACCGTACCTAATAGGACATCTCTTTGAGTATTCTGGAATAGCAGAATCGTTAAGTTTTAATCTTGCATCGGATTAAGCGTCGCTCGGTGTCGGCATAGTCCACAGATCGAATCCTTTCCTCCCAGGTCGACCACCCCTTACGCTCTCAGTGCGCAGCTCTTCTGACTGGGTTGGGGAAGGGGAGATAGGTAGGGTATTTATCCGAATCTTCCGGTATGGAACAGGATTTATACTTGGAATTTTTCTCAAATACTATATAATAATATTATAAAATTAATGACCTAATGATATTTATCTGTGGAGACCATTGTACCATTTAATTATTTAATAATTTATACTCGAATAATTAGATTGATTCGAAAATTCCGAGCAATAGTTTACTGTCTAATGCAGCATTACAAGAAAAAATTATTATTTCGTATCATTCAATTCTTTTTCTTCCTAATCATTTTTGTTTTTCTTGCTTATACACTACTGTACTGCTTCCTTCTGGTAATCGTTGTTCTCCCCTTCTTCACGAGTTCCTCACATCATTGTCATACATATCTTACTATTTGGTTATGCCATCAGAACCGGTCTGACTTGTCCCAAATCATCTACGTTCCAGGCACTTTTGTAAAGCTATACGTCTTGGGAAATCGATTTGAATCAATTTGAAAGGCTCGGTTACGAATCGTAATGAAGAAGATGTTTCTGAAAAAGCTCCACATTTATTCTGTTGATAACTGCCTCTTAAGATGTTTTGAATAACTTTGATTGATTTGATTACGTTAAAAGGAGTCCTTGATTTAATTGAAAATCGATTTCCGACATCAAGCCCGACAATCTTTGGTGGCCATATAGGCAGGCAGCTGTTTGACTGTTCAAGGTTAAAGCCATCTCCTCTCCTATCGCCTCAATTGTTTGCAACATGCGGTCCTCCTTGTTCTCTCTTGTACCTCGTTTGAATCTCTTTCATATGGCTACTCTTACAATGGAAATGACCGATTCAAGGGGACCTTCTACATCCTTTTTCCTCTGATGAATTCTGATGGTCCCAGACATCAGGGCCTTGATCCAGTTTGTAGCACATCTGAACAATCTGATTATCACCGTCATTTTCATGTCCCATTTTTGACCGGAAGAATTTTCGTATGACTTTGATTAAGACTTTGCAACTCCTCTTTTTTCTTTTCTCCACAGTTCTCAACTCCCTTAATGGTTATTTCCTATTAAGAGAGTTTTTTATTACATAACCTGACTGCGGGCCTGAATGGTACTTACTTCATCGGAACTGGTTCCATTTGATCAACTCTGCAACTCTGTAATTACTATTTATGGGAAAGTCGTCTTATAAAAACAGATTTGTCCTGCTCTAAGTCTCTAAGTCTCTTATTCTTCCGAGGGGGCACATGGTAGATAGATTCAGAGTAATCCAAGCGTTCTTTGAATGATGATCGAATAAAGAACGATCACCGA
>UZAF01017173.1:21299-52895 GCA_900617895.1 Haemonchus placei | reverse complement strand
GACTACATAAGACTTGATATACTCATCTTCGGCGAAGGTTTTCTCATTCGAAAAGTTCTACAACAACCTACAGGAGTGGTATTCGGGTGGCGCTAGTTTTTACCAGCAGATCGGCCTAAAGTAAAAAATTGCCAGAACGGAATTTTGTGAGTTACTTTTTACGCTTTGTGGCAAAGCATGCTGCTTATGATCTAATCATGGAGAACATCGGCAGCCATTTCGTCGCGGTAGAAGTAAAAAGTAAAATGTGGCGACAATGCTACATCTGACAACCATGTTCCATGCTGATAATAGTGATACGTGATAGAGCTTTTAATGAAAATGAACCTTGCTCACTTTTTCCCTAAAAGGCAGCACAACTGTGTGCTTGTAGTATATATCGAATGGAGAGCGCTCACACTTCTGGAGTCTTCTTAAGAAAGGTCCCGAAAGAATCTTTACAGAAAATCGCTACTATAATACTTTTCGAACGACTCAGCATAAGACTCAGTATAAATCAACAGTGAAACACAATAAAGTGGAAGAATCAAAGAATGGTCCGATCGCTGATAAAATGACCGGAAATGATTGATTTCATCCAGATCCCAAAGGTATAATCATCTTAAATGCCATCACTGATTGCATGCCCTCTCTCAGTTGAAACACTGTCACATGAGGTCTTTAGAAATATTCTTATCTAGATAAGATAATAACGAAAGCCGAAAAGTGTTATTAAGTGTCAGGTGATATCCTAGAGTGTGTAGTGATATCAATAAATGATAGCACGTCCAAAGAAGCTCATTCATTTTCATGAATCGAAAGAAACTGAATGGGAGAATGGAGGGCATCACTTCTTTCCAGTTCCTGTCTGAATCAGAACCTTCAGGTTCATTCAAACTTTATGCTACTGTGAAGCATGTCCTGAACCTATAAATACGCAACTCTGCCACACTTTTTTCGGTGTCGTTGGTTTTTTTGCATGGTCTTGAGCAACAATTTAAAGAGAGAATGGGAATTATTCATGAAAGTCGAGGTTTTATAAGGTCATAATTTAGTTCTTAGAAAATATAATAATAAAAAATGTTAAAGTTCGATAGAGAAGAAATTTTCGACCTCTGATTTGCTTCCAATTAAGGAGTATCGTTGAGCTTAGAATTCTCTAGAAGTTGGAATACCGTTCGCGAACGATTTAAGGAATATTTAATGGCCCAGAAGCAATCAAACCCGCAAAAACTAAGCCAAACAAAAAAACAAGCAACCAATCACAACTAAAAACAAAAAAATCGTCAATCTAGCAATAATGTTCGTGAGAAGCTTCTCATCGACGCATGACGACTTTGAAGGTTGCTTAGCGAGTGTGTTGAAATGTCGCCAAGACGCCAAGGCATATCTATTCTATCGGGTAACCAAAAAAGTTCGTGCGGTTTCCTCTTCAGCAAGAATGACTTTCTTCCATCGTGGAAAGAGCTGTTATATTCCATTTTTATAAAAGTCCTGATTTTTGGAGCTGAGAAAAATTGTTTTAACTCCCTTTCGAACTCTTCTTGACTTTAAAACTGCCGATTCCTCATGTTATTATCCACGGCCAAGAAGAAGAGTTAGTCGCTTCGGGCAAGATCTGATGAATACGGAGGGTGAGGCAGAATCTTCCATTATAAACGTGCCATGCGGTCTGGCGCTGTCCTGGTGGAATACGTACAATGCGCGGTTTAAACTTGAAATGCACTAAAACTTATGGGACAAACTAAATGACTCTGCAACAAATAGGCTTCAAAGCATATGCAGTGTTACCCTCCTACCACAATCAGTTTTTTAATACATCGCATAGAAGTAATTATTTGGAAAAAACCGCAAACTTTTTTGGTTGCCTAACAATATTCTATATGTATCGAAAGCCTAAGGCCTATCTTTTCCGCGTATTCCTCAGATACAAAGGATTTTGGCAAAAACTTCGGAAAGCTCACCGCGAAAAACGAATGGAATACGATGTTATCGGCCCATACCTATATTGAACTTACGAGAGAGGAAGGATTTTAAAACCCGCTCATTTGCATTTTTACACAATAGGTCAGGACTATTCTCTGTACAGACCGGGTATGGGCGCGTCTCCTCGGAGATCGGGTCGTGCTCGCCGCACCTGGTCGTGCGCACTTGCGGCCATGAAGGGTAGGCTTGGAATTGAATTTCCAGTGGAAGGATACGGTAATACGCGGCACCGCTGCCTCTTCCCGTAGGAATTCGAAAAGAAATACCGCCACTCATAGAGTCCTATATGGTGCCGTATAGAGAAAGTGTCCTGAGCCTGATCGTTCACAGATTATTTGCTTTTTCCATATCACATTGGGCTTTGATGCTTTGCTGAACACTAACAACAAGTTTTTTGATAAGAAAAATTTACCCTCAGGGATAGAAAGGTGAAGAAAATTAGTGCGCATACTGATTAGTAAAGCCATCTATCTTATTCTTTTCAAATGAGTTGGTTCGCTTCTCACAGTATACCTTTCAAGACTGTAGGCGCTTACACAGTAAGTTCAATGAATGTCACGAACGACAGCGTTACTGGTTCTTTTGCTCTTAATGGTTTCGCTATGTGATAGCGGAACTTCATCTACTACAGAGTTTCATTTCCAATGTGAAGGACAACTAAGTTTGAAGCGAGGGGTTGCACGCACTTAGACATTGTGAGTAGATTATTCAAGATGCGGTGAAAGGGTAATTTAACAGTTAGTATAGTGTAGTATAGTCATCCCCAAATAGGCCTAGTAGTTGTACGTTACCGTCTTGACTGAATCAGTTAATAGCCTGCATTCACTTATTATAATACTATGCTACCTTCTTAACTAAATTTCTCTGGCATCGCCTGTAACTCGTGTATCAACTGTCGTATTCTTTGAAACTTATAATCATCGATTTGGTTGAGCGGAAGCCTATTGCATCCCCATTCTTCCCTACCGCCAACCTATGTAGTCCACTGGACCCTTTTCACTGTAGAGACACGAAGCATATTGTTCCTGTACTTCTGAGCTTCTGAGAAGGACGGAAATTCGAGTTCCATACACTTCCGGAGAGTCAGTAACCGCCCTCGTCCCCCACTTATCCTAAGTAATGTGTCTTGTCCGCCCAATCCCCGTCATAGGTATGGGTATAGGCTTTTCTGTTCTTCGCTTGTTGACAGAATTCGAAGCACCAAATTCCACTTGGCTGCGGACTACGGACTTATTGTATCAGGCAATTCTGAGCATCATTTTCTGCCGTAGTTTGAATCACACTGACAGCATGCTCATCTTGCTTGCGTAGGTTTCAAGTCTTCGAGGCTTCTGTCAAATCATGAAGGATTGCGAACCCTTTAAAATAATGCACCTGGGATGGTATTGCCCTGGCGAACCCCTCTCTGCACATTGGCAATTATTCCAACGTGGGTGTAATACTGGTCGTGAGAATGTTGTCAATTCCGGAATTATCCTTATCCCACTCAATTACCACATTTCCATATAGAGTCTTTGATCGTAGATTTCAAATAGTTTTATCTCGACGCAGACACGTAATTTCCTGCGAGAAAAGACTATTATTACTCGCGACAGCTAAAGACCAGAATCAGAAGCCTATAATCTCGAGGCGGGGCCGCAAGATGTCATAAATGTGGGGTTCATAACACTCCCAAACCCAAGATGAGACGATCGATAGCATTTTTTGCTTCTGTCTCGTTCCAGTGAAACACGAGTTTGAAGAAAGAAAAAATCTGTCAATGGATTCTATGGACGAAGAAAATTATGGCATCTCAAAAGTGGGATAAATAGAGGTTGGACGAGATTGTCATGACGGAAAAACATGGAAGGGGTATTCGGGTGAGACTTCAGTTATTGCAATTGCACAAAGAGCTGACCCCATCAAGCCAGAACTGTACAGAACACTGTCGCTTCACTCAATTTTCACTGTCGCTTTGGGTCATGACATGTTGTTTGAACTTTCTACATGGGTTCCCTCGTGATCGGTGCAGCCTCTACAATGCCGGTGAAACCCGTCCGAGGATACACACGGGATAATCTTTGAGCTTTTATAACTTCTTAACTAGGCCTTATTCCGTCTTAATAGTGACATGGTATGCGCGGGGCCTCAAATTCATCCTGTGGAGGAAATTCAGAAACAATTTTTATCGTGAACTGTGCCTTTGAGACTAACACCGTGCACTCTTCGGAGCTGAGTAACTTGGTCCTCAAACCCATTGACGACCATGCAGTCACCATGTGGACGGCAGTTGTATTACCTGTTTTTTCATCTATGTTTCCATTTTTTTTACAACCTTTCTTTTCAAAACATTAAGTCAGGTTTAAATTAAACTACATACAGCGTGGTCCTAAAAAATCTTCTAATTTTGCAATTTTAATATAATTACAATAACCATAGGCATGCAATAGTGGCCAAAAAAAATCAATCACGAAGTACAAATTCTGCGTGATTCATTGAAACAATCAATGCAGAAATGGCATTCACTGCGGCGAAAATTTACACTTCTTGTGCGGGATAAAGAATATTGCCTAGTTTTAACTTTAGGACCCTTTACTTACTCCAAATTATCCTCCATTAGTGGAACTAGTAAAAGAGAAGTCAGCTGTCAGGAATGACTCAACATTTTTTTTTTTTGAAATCGTTGATTCTGGTTTGTCCTGCTAAGTCCTTGCACAGCTTCCACACATTGAGCGCGCCGGTCCCTTTTCGCTCTTCATTGCCGTCAATGGGTCAACGTTCAGGCGAGGCCCACTTTTCGTCAACACTACCTGCCATTTCTGCAGCTTGTCCTGAAATTACTCTCTGCTCTCCGCCGACAGAGTGAAGTCATCAGCGTGGACGGCCGCTTGTAGTGGTTTGCCCTGATCCTTGTTGACGTCAACCGTGATCCCTTTTGTTAGGCTGTGAGGGGTGCGTATGACCATCTTACGCCGATCGTATATGTCCTTGACGAGAGAAATAAGGTATCTGAGAATGTTCCCTTCATCAGCTGTAGTCCTCTCTGGCGCGAAGTCAGAGTGCTCCTGCGAGATCGGGAGAATTCTCGTAACTTTGAGTAGACTAGTCGATCTTACCGTTTCATGGCGTGCGCAGTCATCCTGATCTCACGGTAGTTGATCCTGTCGCATCCCTCTGCTCGAAAATAGGTAAGGTAAACTGTTTTTCCAGGCACTAGTATTCTTGCTTTGGTGAATACAGTGCTCAGTAGCCACCTGATCAGGCGCTCTCCGAGCGTCTTCCATGCCTCAATTGGTTCCCCATCGTTACCAGTCGCCTTCCCAACCATCCTCTCTCATCCTCTATTCAAAGCGCGACGGGGCCAGCCGTGGCCTCAATCTGTTTTCAGGGTGGAACTCTTCATTCAGGAGCCTGAAAAAAGGAGAAGAAGTACAGTAAGTACTTTACTTCCTCTCCTTTATTTCTGAGGAGCCTACCAGGTTCTTTAGAACTGCACTACTTAAACTAGCCAAAAGAGCCTTATCTCCTTATCGACCTTGGAGCTTCTCCTACAATTCCATTTCCATATTCTTTACATTCGCTACAACATCCTTGGCGAGCATCTTGTAGACTTATAGGCAGTTAAGTCTTCTCGAGCTCTGTCCTTTGCTAGCTTTGTAGTCGACTTTTTTCTGTCTCACAACCCACTGGACTCCATCTTTCCGAAACCACATTTCCTTCTCTTATTGGAATTCACCTCTAGCCTCCCCTAGCATTTCTCTCGTATACTGCAGGCTGACTTTAAGTGTTGCCCCAGGTCTTCTAGATCAGCTCTTGAGGAGACCTGGAGCAACTGTGAGAGTCACCTGGTATCTTCCTTCTGCATTTTTTTCGTCCCGGTGCAGCTTCCACCACTGGACCTTCCGCTCTGTTTTCGTTCATGGCTTCTTCGAAAGCACGATGAAGTCTGTCTGTTAGGAGATGTCTGTGCAGTGTAACCAGATTTTGCGTGGCAGTACGTTGATGTCCTCCACGTTTTGAGGGACAGTCATTCTACGAGTCCTTTTTCCGTTTGTCTCCAATGGCATCGTCAAAACTCACATGGAACACATCTTTTTCACGTCGAAGCAGGAGGCCTGTGGTGCAAATGCGGATATTTTGTTCAGTTTCCCTCCTTGATGCCTATCCCCACAAGCATGATTCTATCCTATTAACAGCGGAGACAGAATCTCTGCGGAACTCCGGTACTATACCATTTCGTTTGGTGTCTTCTCCGTTGTGACGAAGACTGGTACCCTTTCCCAATACTCTGCACTCTTTCCTTTGCACCTTTCCACCGTGTTTCCTGAGTGTATAGGACTTGAATCAGCTCGGAAGAACCAGCTCGGGACTCGTGCTCCCCAGTATGCAATTTCACGTTCAGAGTCCCAATTAGGAATATCTTCTCAGGCCGAGGTTGTTCACTCCGCCCTCTGTAGCCCTCGCCTACTATCCTGAGTCCTCAAGCCGGGGTCCGGACCGAACTCGCACTATTTCTAAGTACAGACC
Source organism: Haemonchus placei (assembly GCA_900617895.1). NCBI lineage: Eukaryota > Metazoa > Nematoda > Chromadorea > Rhabditida > Trichostrongylidae > Haemonchus > Haemonchus placei. The sequence continues at coordinate 46,424 of UZAF01017173.1, read as the reverse complement.
TGAGCCGAAGTTTGACTACTCAGCTTCTCTGACATCGATCTTTCACCGTATATTCAAGGTTCGGTCCCAACTCTTATCTAAAACGTAGTAACCGCGGAAGAACACTATCAAAGCGGTGCACCGAAAAATAGCACGCCCGTACCCTACAATCCTGTCATCTCGCTGTGCACAGCTTCAGAATGCCGCTTGTAGACGTTCTAGAAAAGCAGTGTTTCTCTTAAGTTGTTTTTATTATGATGGTTGGCTGTGCCATACATAAGTAACGCCAGAACTCACTGGACAGAATGCAGAAAATTAGTCATGGACCACAACAACAAGTTCAGATCTCCAACTATGGTTGTGATAATACGAAATATCGATATAAGGCGAACGATGAAGTCACGGAAGAAGAATGCTCAAAGACAAACAAGAAAAAGTTAGCCTTGAAACTTGTTTTTAACAGCCCACAATGCAACGGAATAGAACAGTAACAACAGTACACTAACAAAGGGAAATGGTGGACGATTACTCCAAAATGAACAACAGTGCATCGCTAGTGACAAGGATACGATATTGATAAAACGACCCAATATCGCCTGACTCATTCTTTTGAAAATCAAGTTGATATTACAAAAATACTACTCAACTTCAGTAGCCCGAATATGTGGATAAGATTCGTACTGTGCTTCAAGACCTCTTACAGAGAAAACTGTGTCCAGCTTTTTTATTCCTCTCAGAATCACGAAAAGCTAACCGAACACAAACTGAGTTTGCTTTCTTCCAAGCAAGGTCATACAGCTGTACAGCTCAAGATACTCGAAAACTTGCGAGACCTGCAAAAGATCACCACTAAGGTTGATGTTCAAGCGAAGCTTAGCTGACTTATCAGTCTCAAAGCAGTGGAAATGATCTGGGATCAACTTTACCCGCGCATGAGTTTGTATATTTTCTAGAATATGCTTGTTCTGTTCCGGCGCGGAGGTGGTGTAGTGGCAAGGGGCGCACTATATCGCAAGCACGGTGATGGGTTCGAGCCCCCGATCGAAATCCGCCTGGGCCAACTAAGCCTTCCATCCCTCCGGAGTCGGCCAATTGGTACCAGACTCGACTGGGAGGATAAAAAAGCACTGACTTGTACATCGGCTGGCTACCGCAAGTCATTGCATAGGCCACATACGCACTCATTACGCCACTACGATTCTGAATGGAAGTCGAGTGCGGAGGGCGCATCCCTCAGACGGGATTGATTAACGCCAAAAACTTTATCCTCTATGCTCGTTTCTTCTTGTAATGTAATATCGTGATGATATTTTCATCTGAACTTCGGTCTGTCACGTAGATTTAAGAAATAAGGGACATACACAATGGAAGGTTGCAGAGCCGATAAAGAGACGAGGGAGCCACTTATCCAAAATAAGACGCTTCTTTGCCGGTTGTGCAACCCTACTATTCATCATCTGCCCCTTCCTTCCCAGAATATTTATTTTCTCCACGGCTCTCGAGATCTGACTTCACGAAAAACGCAACAGAGCCATCTAAAGCGATTGTGAAACGTAGGAAAGACGATATTAGTTACTTTACAAGAGGCCATAGTGTTCAACTCAAAATACAGCCGTGAAAGCAAAGCTAAATGTCGGCTATACTGTGATATCATCAGGAGAGACTCGTCTTTGACACTTGGTTTTTTCTCTCTTCTCAAGAAATCCCGAGAATCAACTTCAAAATGGGAGTCCATTATACAGGCCTTCATAAACTACTCTCGCATCTTTCTCACTGTTATGCACTGACTATTCCTGTTCAATTTACACTTGCATTTAGTAATTGCGTTCACTGAATTACAGCCTCACCTTTACTCTCTATGAAGCACCGCTAGATTATAGAAGAACGGAGTTTCACAACGCAGAGCACAATCTAGTACAGCTGAGCAATTTCAAAGGAGCTTGTACATCTTGAAATGAACATCAAAAGTAGACAAAGATTTAAACACGACAAAGTTCGAAAAGTTGAGACAAAGTTGAGTTCGTAACTTTCTGCACAGAACACCCGAATGATCGTGGAACCTTGACGACTCGTCTTTCCTCAAATGAACTCTTGCGAGACAGAACCTGGAATTCCAATTAATGGGAGGAATGAATGAAGAATGGTGCATTTGCTAGTTCATTAACAATCCTGTGAGTAACCACATATGACGTGGTAAGGAATGATAAAGCCAGTAATGTATAAGAAAAAACTTAGTTTATTTCTTGCTGTTCACCTACGACCCATACCAGATTTACGACTCGATGGTCATTCGCGTTTTCTCTTCAGAGGTGAGCTCAGTATTAGAAGGTTCGGAAAGAGCTGCAGGGACGAGAATGGAAACCGTCTAACAGGATTTTTCTCCACAGCTCGGCTCTTCCAGGCTCTTCCATGACAACTCTTTTCTCCTAACGAAGGAACATCGCGGCTGGACACGGGGGTTTCCAAACGGTACTACTCATGCTGACTTGGACCACATATTCACGAACAGAAAGTGGTGCTTACGAGATGTTGGTGTGGTACGATTTCTCTGCAGTGCTTCTGACCGTCGACTCCGCTAAGGTTAGATTCTGTCACAAGCTGGAAAAGATCTCTCAACATCGCGCAAAGAACTCGAGGCATGTTGTATACGGCGGAAATGTTCTGAACGACGCTTTGTCTCGATACGACTGGCAGGTCATGGACCACCCGACAGAAACCACCGACGCGCTGGTTGGGATTTCCTCACTTGTGCTAAACAGGTCAAGCTTCCTCGAGTGGATACCTNCGCTGCTTTACTGATGCGACGAAGCATCTTCTCAGAACAAGAAGAAGTTTGAGGTTTGACCAGAACGCCACACATCTTGAAAGGCTGCAAGTAAATATCAGCTGCCGATAAGCAGTGCGGCGTGATCTTAAGCTCTACATGGAAGGAGATAACTGGAGGCAAGAACTAGTCGGAGAAGATGCCATTGAGATCTCAGGACCACAGCATTCCCGTCGTGTTTAAAGGATGAGAACGGAACTCTTACAACATCTAGATTTGAGATGAAGACAGAGGTTTTACACCATCTTGTACGGATCCACGACATACGTGCGAAAACCAAAAATACCCGCTGCGGAACAGTACCTCGGATACTTTTTTCGAAGGTGACAGTTGCGATTGTGAGCATGAAAAAGGGCACTACTCTAGGCCCCGATCAGGTGTGAGCTGACCTACTCCGTGCAAGTGGTCACGAACTTCATGCGCTTTTCGCAACACGTGACACCCTACCTCCAGAAGGAGAAGATCTCCAACAGTGAAGGAATTCGCGAGTGGTGATTCTTCACAACAAGGGAGACCGGGATATTCTTCGCAACTACTGCCCGATAAGGTTATTGAGTGTGCTTTTCAAACTGTTCCCGATCATTCTAACACGCGAACATCAGATGACGCTCAACCTGTAGAGCAGGTCAGATTCCAGAAGGGATTGAGCTGCTCAGAGCACTTCCAAGCGGTCCATTGGTCATCGAAGCGTGCCAAGAGTTCCGAATGCCTCTACTCCTTAACTTTGCCGACTATGAAAAAGCTTTTGACAGTGCGCTCCGCTCAGCTTTGGTCGATTAGAGGGTAAACTCTCAATATGTAAAAACACGAGCTGACTGCAGTAGTTGCTGCAGCGCGACTGTGATGCTGTTCTAACGATCTCTCGCCATTCCCATAGGAAGGATGTGAGACAAGGCGACCCCGGCGACTATTTACCGAAGCTGTTCACAGCCGCCCTCAGTGTGTTGCTAGACTGGGACGAGAGGGGCATGGTGTGGATGGAAGGTTTCTCTCGAATCTTCGATTTACAGTCGTTCCTTTTTCTCGGGGAAGCTGAGACTATTTTTGTGGAACTAAATGAAGCAGGAAAGAAGGTAAGGCTCAGATCAACTGAACAAAGACATAGTTCATGAAGAATGCTTGGGCTGGCGAAGGACAAATTGAGATCGATACTGAACCTATCAAGGAGTCCTCGTCTTACGTTTATCTCGGGCGTTCAATGAACATGCAACGACATGAAGGAAGACTGGTGAGAAGGCAGAAAGCTGTGTGGGCAGCCTTCGGACTTCTGAAAGGAAAGAACTTGGCTGTTTATTGCTGATGTAAAACATATCGAGGCTTCGTAATCAAGCTCTTCCTTTAGGGACTTGTACCAGGACTGCAGTGCCCGTATGATAGGGTTTAAATGTTTTGTGATCAAAACTGAATCTTCTGTTACTGCAAAGAATGAAGAATGAACATTTTGACTTCGTCACATAAGGGAGGAAGGCATAAGCGGGCTATCCGACCGCTCAATCCATAGACGCAAGGCGAAGGACAATAATTGGAGCAAGCATATTTTCTTTCATAACTGGCTGCTTTCAGAGTTCACCGGTGTGCCTTCCGACCGAGCGAAGCTAGCCACTTGCTTACAACACTGGCACGTGATCCATCGGCGTCCAGTGTTGTCAACACATAGCCAGCAAGGGGGACAAGCGATTCGTGCGACTCTGGGTGCGCGCGGCGAAATTCGCGATGATTCAAACAATTCTGGCGTCTACCATTGGGGCACAAACTTGAAGTAGAGTACTTTAGTAGGGTCAGACAGTCCTACCAACCTACTTTACTTCGAACTTGGGCCCGAATGATTAACGTTGCAGTCGTCCAAATCGCACCGAATTTCGCCGCGCTATTTGTCGCGCGCACCCAGAATCGCACGAATCGCAACACACCCAGCCAGCAACACCGTCGGTCGGTCGGTCGGTTGGACGCACACGGACGCACGCACGGAAGGCACACCGGTGAACTCTGAAAGCAGCCACTGAGCTCCCCACAATCTCAAAAGTAAGATGGTTCATCAAAACCCCCACCTCATTTTCGAGGATTGTCCAACTGCGCTCGACCCTAACTTAAACCAGATTGAATTTTTGCATCACGTGCCTTTAAGAATATTGAAGACCGCACGCGTAACTTATGCCTCGGGTTAAGAGGGTATGTAGTTACGCGGCGGTCTAATCTCCTCAGCAGAATTTCAGAACCCTTCACTTCATTTTGACAAATAGGAAGTGATGACTTTGACCTAACAACATCGAACTACATTTAGCGAGTCGGTCACTATCGCGGATTACGACTTATGCGAAGTGTGGCTTGAACAATCAGACTGACAGCTACTAGCGCAATCGATGNAAGAAAGTTCTTCGAAGAAGAACTTTCCTCGCTTGAATCATGAAGAAGAAAGAATCTAAAACATACTAATGTGACTCTTCTTGCAAAACTTCTGCTGATTTAATGAACTCAGCCTCATCCTTTGGCAGCACAAGCTTGACGCGCCGCAAAAGTCGCACATCACGTTCACCGCATTCTTCGAAGTCCTAAAAGCTGATAGTGAGGTAAAGACAGGAACTACAATCGAGGTTTTGTTATAAGAGGTATGCATCCGCTTTCTCCCATCGTCTGTACCGATGTGATTCCAGGAAACAAAGGTGACTGAATACCCCGCCTCGCAACGCTTCCTTTTCTTCGTGGATCGAATATATGACGGGATTGTGCACCGGAGTTTACATTGAACTGAAGCTCCGTCGTGAAATGAAACACATTATCTGTAGAATGAGGCGGCCACTCTCTCCTATTCTAGCACAAAGTCACTACAAGGACCGGGCTCCCACACTACATTTCCGCAAGTATAAGTTACTTCCACAGCTAAATCAATGGATGCAATTGCGTCTAAGGAAAGCCATATAGAAGGTAAAACTTGCAGTTCATAAGAATACACATGGGATACCTAGAGCAAGCTGCAGGGAATGCGAGCTTTCCGAGTTCAATGACGTGCACTGTTTCAAGCGAACGATCGTCCGACGGCGTTGCTGGCCAGGTATCGACAACGCAGAACAGACTGCGTAGAGAGCCGCGTGAGCGCTATCGAGTGGTGTCTAGCAGTGTCAATAGAGGGCCACCAAGGTCGTCGGTCGGTCCGTCGGACGATGAAACAATGCACGTCGCTGAACTCCCAAAGAACACAATCACATGCACTCCTCCGCATTGAATTGGTGTTATGAAAACAGATACTTTTGGATGTTATGAAACCAAATGCTTCTGAATGTCTCGACCAAATGCAGTCAGAGATAGTGATTGGATGGTCATTCTTCACTAGCCCTCGTGCGTCCCCTACAGTTCTTTTTTTAAAATCAGGCATCTAGAAAACTTTGGTATTCGAAGGAACACCGTCATAACACTTTTGACAAAGGGTACCCGAAATATTCTGTATTTATTACAAGTGGAAAAATCTTACTTGCAATTTTTCAACTTCGGCCACTAGCCGGGATAGCTGATGCGGGTAACGAAATCGTTGTAGCATTTTCAAGTCTGATGTTCGCCTGCTGTCCAGTAAAGCCATCAAGGCGTGCATTGTGCAGAAAGTTGCTTAACTCGTGTGAATTATAAGAAAGACGAAACCAAATGAGGCTGAGAGAAACGGGTGAGATCAGAAAAGACATTTCAACAATTGAAAACAATTTGCAATAATCGAGAGAGAAGTGAGATTCCATTTCCCATATTTTGTTGGAAAAAGCTAAGACATGATTTGACAAGAGCTTTGGCTCTAGAACGAAGCAAATAACGTGTCCGAGCGAAGAAAGCCTCGTAATGGGGACGTTGACTTCGATTCCACTGAGACAAGGTCAGCACCGTCCGTCCTCACTAGTTCGGATATCGATTGCGCGGGAACCGCCCGAAACAATGTGTGTGGTTTAGAGCGCGCTCATTAACGATACAGCGTGATTAATCCGTCTGCCTTCCTGAATAGGAGCAAACATCTCCAGGTATCATGGAATAAAAGTACAACTAAGTCTAATTTTCTAAAAAAAGGTTATAAGATCTTTTTCACAGACGACAATTGTACGCAGTGGAACAAGACACACACGGAACCGGCTACCGTAAACTTTATTGTTTTGTTTACGACTGGTGATCGTAATTCCGTGCTCCTACATATCAGCTTTAACACGAAATATAGCCCATTAACAATAATATTCAATGAGAGTTCAAGCTTAGGTCTTTTATTAAATGATTAGAGATTGTTTTTAACACAGGTTTCATTGCCCCGAACGAAATGAGGACCGCCTTATTTTCGCTTGTAAAGAGAGCGCTTTTACAACCAACCCTTTTGCGTCCATTATTTTTTTTTTTTTTTTGGATTTTCGCTCTCGCCCTTTTACATTACGTTATGGTTTGCTACGCCACTGGAAAAGACATCGCACACTCGAATAAATATGCTTCTATCGTGATTATTAGTATTGAATCCTTTTACTGCCAACGAGCCGCCTAATTTTGATAATGGCTTATCTAGATGTATTAGTTACAGTGGGAGCTGAGTCTAAGACTTTTTTCCTTAGTGTGCTTACATCACCATGTCAGGTATCTGCCCTTTTTCCAATAAACTGACTACACAATTGAAAGGGAAACAGAGAGCAAACAGAATGAAAATTTAGTAGGGGCATTCAATGGCTGCTTTCATAGTCGGCCGACCGGCCGGCGAACGCGCGCGAGCCGGCCGGAGACTGCGCAATCCGGTTGTTTACAAGTGCCGGCCGGGGGCGGCGCTAGCCAATTGTTTACGAACTGAATGTTGATCGATATCGCAGGCCGAATGACTAATTTCTCGGCATTGACAGCCTTTCAGCGGCCGCTTCCGATGCCGGAAAATTAGTCATTTGGCCTGCGGTATCGATCAACATCCAGTTTGTAAACAAGTGGATAGCGCCGAATCCGGCCGGCGGACTCTGAAAGTAGCCCATTAGTGCCTTCAGGGTTCAACGATGCGCATTGTTTTAGCCGACCAACCGACGGCATTGCTGACCACGTGTCGACAACACTAGACATCGATCGATACCGCTCCCGCGGACTTGAATGCAGCCTGTCCAGCATTCTCAACACGTTGCCAGGATCGCCATCGGTCGTTCGGTCGGTCAGTTGAAACAGTGCGCGTCCGTGAGCTCTAAATGCACCCACTCTTATAAAAATTTACCGTAAAATAGAATGCAGTGAACGCGAAACTATCTTGATTTACATGTCTCATTGTACGACACATATTTTACTACTGATTTTGTTTGAGCCATTTTTTAATCGATCTTCATTCTGAGGAAGAGCGCCCGCGTCAAGACCTCTAGTCCACAAAAGTTGAAGCTGAGTTACATGAGTCGGCAGAAGATCGATGCTCTCTCACCATCCATGTCTCCTGTCATTCACACATCGCAGTACGCAAGGAGGCTATCTGACAAGTGCTAGTCCATAGTTTACAATACAGTAAACTGAGGTTACCTCTCGAATGACACCTTTTCTCGTCAGGAGGTAGGGTAATAGAACCATTCATGCATAAGCAAGCAACCAAGCAACCATCTCAAACAGAATATCCTGAGCTGGGGTGGGGTTGTGAGAGGAGAAACCATCTTCGAGGAAGCGATCTCAGGAGCATGAACTTTGTTACGATTTTTCACACGGTCGCGTGTGAGACTAGTGATGGTGCAGCAGAAAATTGATAGAGTATCTCGCATGGTTAAGAGAAGAATCACGAATTATCGGCGATAACATGGCGTTGTCCTCCACGACTCTACTTTGCCGAAAAATAGGGAAAAGGGTCATGGTCGCTGCTTAAAGGGAAGTTCTGAACTACTGATAAGGTAGAGTTGTAGATGGTGATGGAAGAACGCGCATATGCTCTGGCACACTTAGGGCGTATAATTTTCCGTGGAACATCTCCTCTCCCTCTTGTTCATGGGAGTCGCCCTTCTATAAGCTCCATTAAAATTGAATCTTAAAGGCCAACCTGACATGTCCACTGAAGGCTGTTGATATTTACTTCATGTGACTGGGTGAACCTACGTCGGCTGCACTGTCGCTTATCTGACATATGGTAACGAAAGAGGTTGTCTGAAAGTTTGTGCTGTTTGAAACCTACTTCATTGGGGGTCCAGTAGTTGAAAGAACAAAATCTTTCGGCCATCCTGTAGCGTTGCCATTTGAGACTTCATTGTGTCTATGGCTCAGAAAAGAGCAGTTCTAATGGTGGCGACCATGAACCTCTTGTCTAATCTTTCTATAAGGGAAACTTGTGGATCGTTGAGGGCTTTGAGTCTTAACTTGACCGTACGATATACTCCATCAATTATCTGCTACTACGTCTCTAGTCTGACATAAAGTAACAAAAGAGGATTATGTGAGGTTCTAATATATCTTTTCCTTGGGTTGATTCTCCCTTTTCCAGTCACGAGGGCCTGTGAAGGGACAGTAGTCGACGGATTCCCATATCGAAGAGTGTGTATGAAGTGTGAAATGGATCTCTGAGCTATCGGAGAACTGCTAAGTGGAGGCTTCTTACATATTAGAGACAGGGTCGGCATTAAGCACAATAAGTGGGTCCAGATGCATCACGTGCAAAAGAAAACAGATCTCCTCCATCAAAAGAGCTTTTCGTACATCATCACGTACCCCAAAAAAGGTGGGGGGGGGGGGGGGGNGCTATCGGAGAACTGCTAAGTGGAGGCTTCTTACATATCAGAGATAGGGTCGGCATTAAGACAATAAGTGGGTCCAGATGCATCACGTGAAAAACAAAACAACTGTTCGGGTTGCTTTCTCATTTCACTTTGCCTTGCCTATGCCATACTTTTATAATTGTATAATTGCCGAGGAAGCGGCCTCTACTTTGGAATTCCCACGGTCGCAGGCACGCACGCGGAAGTAGCTTCGCGGCGCTGACCAAAATCGTTCAGTGTAAATGTAAATCTTGCCCTCACATCTGCGCGCTCCGAACTGAGACAGGTGCGACGAGCGGGGCACGACGCTCGTGTGCAAGGCCCCATGCCCCGATTTCTGCAGTCGGATCATGTTACCATTGAGAGCAGGATTTTAGCCATCGTATCCAATCCAACAAACCTTCAGGGGGTGTTTGCTTGAAAACTTCGGAACTTTGACGGATAAATGTTCTCGAAAATAATTACGATGACTTGAAGTATTACTAACTTCTTAGTGAGTAGGATAAGGCTGGGATAAACAAAAAAACTAACTAAAAAGTTTCCTGAGAATAAGCACACGTGACAGTGAATAACAATTTGCTTGCATTAGCTATCAACATGAATGGAATGAGCTGGGCAGATGGTTCATCAGACATTGTTCGGAATGACAATGAATTGCAGCTGAAAATCACATTTATAGCGCCCACATGATATCTGCCCCTAATGAGCTAGCAACAGCACTGACAGTCCCATGTGTTCCTGTGAAAATCTCATCAATTAAATGAGCAACAACAATGAAATCTTCATAGCAACGATGGCGGGGAACGAAAGAGCGGCAGGCAGGGCAAACACGTTGGGGACAAAGAGCCATTAACAGTAAAACAAAGTACCGAGATAGAAGGGTAGAGAAAGAGTTAGGAAACATGACGAAGGTGTGAGGGCAGAGGGATGCGACATGCTTCCGATCATTTTCCACGAAGTGCATTTTACATTAAAAACATCCACTCTGTTGCAATAAATTGTTCCGTTGAAGAATATGTAGTCATACTCATGAAAAGGTGAGAATACCTTCCAAGGAAATTATTTCAACAATTCTAGAGTAAAATTTCACCACAAAATCTGTACTAAGGTTTTCCGTTATGAGGGATCTATTGGTTTTGGCAGCATTTTCCAAATTTCGTCCCTGAATTGTCTTCACCATCAAATTAGTCGGAAGTTGGGCAATAAAATTCTTGAGTATTTTCGCGATATTGTAGTCGGTTGACTAGATAAGGGTTTGTTTCCACCTTTTTTCGAGTTTTGAAGCGTTGGAGGTGTGCATAGCACCCACTTAGGGGGTGCTCGAAGGCCAAATACTTCACGTGGGTGCGTTAGGCTTCAGCGATGGAGCTGCAGAACAGAAATTCGCAAAAAAACGAGTCGGTTATGGGTGGGCATTTCGGCCATTATCGGTATCGGGTTGAATAAGCAACGATAAGGAGCCGGACATGTAATACACATTCAACTGATAGCGTGCCATTATACAAAGGCATTTAGAAGACGTTCATATGGATGCGTTTTTGGAATGATAACTTAAAAACTAGGTAGTGGCAATACTGCTCACAGTGATTTAATCCCTGTTCTCTCCCTCCCGTCCCGATAAATTCGTTGTGACATCGTGCTCTTCGGTAAATGATGTGGGAACAAAACCTACTTATAGTGAGGGGCATGAGACGACTACAACCATAGTGAAGTGGCTGAAGTAGGTTTGAAAGGGAAGGTCGCGCACCTCAAGTTAATCTGATAGCCAACTTTTTGGAAAGCTATCTGAGAATGATAGAAGACAGGAGAACTGATTTGAAAGTTTACTGTGGTGTTTTTGGCGATAAAAGAAGTTCTGGGCACCNCCTACTTATAGTGAGGGGCATGAGACGACTACAACCATAGTGAAGTGGCTGAAGTAGGTTTGAAAGGGAAGGTCGCGCACCACAAGTTAATCTGGTAGCCAACTTTTTGGAAACTGAGAATGATAGAAGACAGGAGAACTGATTTGAAAGTTTACTGTGGTGTTTTTGGCGATAAAAGAAGTTCTGGGCACCCATGGCTGTTGTAATGCATCAGCGACCAAGTTGCAGTCGCCGTTGCGTAGCAACATAAGGCACTAATATTTGCCTCGGGATTGCCAAAAATTTTATTGTAGTCTCTGTAGATGGAGTGGGACCCTTTGTTTCTCCGCTTGCGCTCCCCCATCCACATCCATGCTAGATAACCCATTACAAGTTCTCCAGAATGCCTGTCGATTCCCTCCACTCTTCTGATATGAGCCAGATTTTGTAGTGAAGATCTTGGAAGAAATAGATGTTCCATGAACTGGTGATTCCTTGCCAGGCAATGACGCTGTTAGGCTGGGAGGACAATGATAGCGAAGGGATCTGCAATGAACGGCAGGTAACGAGGGGATCCAAGTCCAATATTTGGAAGACCAGGATGCCTGATGAAACGAGGCAAAATATATTCTCTTGGTTCATTGTGTGCCTTTGTAAGAGGTATTATAACAGCAACGGATGCAGCAATCCTACTTTATACACTGCTTTTCATAAATATAGGTATACCCTAAATTTTTGCAGTTTCAAGCTTGCAGCAAACTTTTGGAAAATGCTGCCAAAACCAATAGATCCCTCATAACGGAAAACCTTAGTACAGATTTTGTGGTGAAATTTTACTCTAGAATTGTTGAAATAATTTCCTTGGAAGGTATTCTCACCTTTTCATGAGTATGACTACATATTCTTCAACGGAACAATTTATTGCAACAGAGTGGATGTTACAACTTCTTCATGATGGGTTGGTCCTCCATTATTCGCAAGGACTTCACCAATGCGTCTTGGCATGTTCTCAACCAAGCTAACTATCACATTGGGATCCAAATTTGTCCAAGCGTCGAGGGTGGACAGTTTGAGCTCCTTGACTGTTTGTACTGCTTTGCTTCGTCGTAGATCCTCTTGGCAATGAAGGCCCAGACATTCTCCATTGTATTCAAGTCTGGAGAACAGTCTGGAGAACCCAAACCATAATTACTATATATAAAGCGCTCGCGTCTGTCTGTCTGTCTGTCTGTCTGNTGTCTGTCAGAAATTCGATACTACGTCAAGGAACACCTGGAGAGGTCGGGTCAAGTTTGGAATGGGTTGAGCATAGGGCAAGACCAACAGAGCACAATTGAGCTCAGCGGAACTCCCCCCCAAGGGGAGGGGCATGCGCCGGAACTGGGCGGGGCCATGGGCAAATTCTTCTATTCGCTCTCACAACAGTCCAGACGTCGGGAAAAAATGTGCAAAGGTGAGGAATGGTTCAATAACTAAAATAAAGGAACCTTACCGGCGGTGGGCGGAGCGTTATCGCAGTGGACGGTACTTTCCACAGAGGTACATAACTCGATTCAACGAAGGCGTCGAGGCTAGGAAAAATATATAAAGAGTGGGGAAGGCCTTGTGCGTGCTGGGCATGCGTAAGCTCAGCAAAGCCCCGCCCACAGTGGGCGGGGCGTGCGTTAAGGTGAAAGCTACTTTTTAAAAATGAGTGAAACTTCGTTCGGAAACGTTCTAGAAGGCGGGAAAAAAGTAATTAGAGGTAATGGAACAAATGTGGTCAAATTATCGAAGTGGACGGGGTTGGCACCAAAGTGGGCGGGACTTAAATCAAAATTTCATAACTCTGTTCAGAAACGTTCTAGAACGCGGGGAAAGAGTGGAAAGAGGAATTGGACAAATGTGGTCAAATCCCTGAAGTGGGCAAAGCTGGCACAGGAAAGCGGAGCTGGGACCAAAAACCCATCCCTTCAAAAATCTTCTAGAATGCGGAAAAAATGGTTAGGAGCAGTCAAAAGAAGGGTGGTCAAGTTTATAGTGCTTAGAGTTTGCATTAAGGTGGACGAGGCTATGATCAACCACTAATAACTCTGCTCAAATATGTATATCGAGCGTGATGCTCTCAGCAGATCAGCGTTCGAATATAGAGAGAACTATCTTCTTCTGATCATCCAAAATTCTGCTGAATGACTCCATCATGGATAAGTGGCCGCCGACATATACTGCACGCGTTAGCTTGCATAGCCAAACTGGTAACAGATCTTCCAGCGAAATTACGTCGCTCCAAAACCAAGGGTGCTGCGCGCAGATCCCTCCAATACCCTCTTCCTGCCAGATCCGTCTAGATTAAACTTCTTTTCGTCGCTCCAGTGTACCTAAAACGTAAAATAAAGATATGGACTCAAAGACTGCAAAGTGTAGTGATAGCCGCGCCTTCGTCTAATCAAACGAGGCATCTTCACGGCGAATTGGAGGCGTGCGACTTTGTGTTGCTTCGATAGTCTTGGGAACCGCCTCACCAACTCTCTGGTGATGCTTTGGCTCCGCTGGGTTACCCTCCAGACAGTGGTTTTGCTCACACGTAGCCGCATTTCAGCGCGGACCCTGTTCAAGCTCTTCGTTGAATTTGACAATTGCTCTTTCATCTCGGGCAGGAAGCAGCCGTGGTCGACCTGGACTATTCCTCTTCCCAAACTGATCAGGATTCCGCGGGTATTTGTTTATGCAGTTGCGTGACCGGCCGATATGGGCGGCAATCCTCTTTCTCGACCATCCGGCTTCGAACAGTGCTCTGACTTGAACTAGGTCCTGGTTAGAGAGACGAGTAGCACGAGGCATGGTTACACGAAATCGATCAAACTCCCAAGTGACCCCGCATCCCGATTCCCCCTTATGGAAGAAGAGAAACGGGAACTTTCAAAAAGTGGACCCGTACTCATGATACACAGAAAATTCGTTCCGGGTAAGTTATTTAGGTTACTTGGAGTAGAAAATTTCTCAGAGATTTTCTCAGAGGTTACCAAGGTTCTTCAACATGGGCAATCTACTGGTGATAACAGCATTTTCTCAACACGCACAGCAAATTTGGAATCACGGAAATTCAGGGTGGCCCTATATTTATGAGATGCAGTGTAAAAAGGATAAATATCCCGATAGCAATATATATAATGTTTTCTCCAGATAGACTGTGGAGAGCCGTATATCTTTTTTTCCAAGTGTGGTGGTCCAGTAGTAGTATACAATTTATACAGTAATAACAGCAACGAATACAATAACTGGCAGCACAAAATAAGTTCAGGACTTCGAGGCGTGGGCGAGGGATCGAGAAGAATGAATCTATTGATTTATGGGGGCCTTTTTATACCTGCAGGCCAAAGACCAGAGCCGAAACTCCCAATCCCGCCAGATCACCTACAGTCGGAGATCTAACATTTTTTTGATCGCAAACGTCGCGATACAGTGTATAACGCGCTAATGTCTGTGTTTTTGTGTGTATGTGTTTGTGTGCGTGTGTGTGGGTGTAAGAGACGGGATTTGTGCACGAAAAAAGTTTGAGCGGAAAACCATAACTCCTGTCCCCGTGGACCTAGAAAGTTCAGATTTTGAAGGAGTACATGGATGCAGGATGTGGACAGTTATAGCGACTCCGCCCAGTGGGGGCGGGGTTTGCACGAAAATTGACAATTTGGCCCTGGGACTTTCAAAGTATTCCAATCGCACGGAAACTTCAGGGAGGTGCGCTTCCTTAGCTCATCTGTCTTTTTTTTTCTCTGAATAATCGACTTTGTTACATTATACGATGTTCTATCCGGACACAGTGAAGATGGCTCACAGAAAGATCGCTATCAAATAGGAAGAAGGAGAGCCCGGCGAAGCTCGGCGACACTACAAGAAGGATGGAAGCCCTGCGTTAGCTGTGCGGCCGACTGGTTATTATACAGGGTGTCCCAAAATCATTGGCGTTGATTTATAGCGATATATTTGTCTACAGTATATCTAGCTGCGAAAGACGATGGAATTCCTGTGCACGCTAGCTAACACTATGTGCTACAACATGCTACAGTCGCATTTCAAAATATCCCCTATAAGCGCGGATAGAAGTCAAAGTTTGCTCTCGACTTGATCGCATGTGGCACGCAGGTATCCTTCTCCATTCATCCCAGCCGTTCTTCAGCCTTTGCATTCCAGGACTCCAATCTGTGACTGCAAACTCGACAGGTCCTCTTCTAGTTAGGGACCGTTCGTGGGAGTCAAGTAGGTCAAGTTCTGGAAAATAGGATGACCATTTCTCTTCACCAATGAAGTCGGGCAGCTGTCGTCGGCACCACTCGCGGGCAAGCTTGGCTCTGTAGGCTGAAGTAGCGTCCTGCTGGAGATGTTTCAGTAAAGTAGTATAGTATCGTGGACTGTACTTTAGGCAATGATGTGACTTCATATAGACCGGTTTAGAACGTTGAGGAGGTATTAGCAACAAATTATAAATTTTTGACCTCACCTCCGCTCACCCAAGTGCAGGCCCAGTCTACTCTGGGGTTCTGACCATCCTTTCTTCAACAGCTTTATACACTCCGTCCAACTCAGCGCAGACCCCTTCCACTTAGAAACTTTGTCTGCCCTTTTTTAGTTGCCCTCTGACCATTTCCGCAGTAGGCTGTAACGTTTTTAACAGAGTTATGAATTCTTGATTTCAGCCTCTTCCACTAACCAAGGAGGGGTAGTCTACCTATCTCGGAACTTTGAATGAAGACCCATATGAATCGATAGGGTTTCGAATGCTGTTTATGAAAATGGGGATTAAAACTGCAAAATGGTTTTCCTCAAAAAGTTATGGGGGCCCGAATTTTGCTCGACAGTAGTATCAATTGGATATGCGAACTCGTCGCTTCAATATCAAGTGCCCACGTGGAATCGTGGTAGTGGTCTCGCTTCATGGGCGTAAGGTGGAGGTTTGCTCCCCGCCATTGTCCGCATTTTTGCAAAGTGTTTTTAAATTTCATCAAAGGCTCTCTGAAGCTCTTTTGACATTTCTTCAAGTGAACGCTCTATTTCTCCTTTTATTTTCTCTCGACGCCCCTATTCAAGGAAAGTGGTTCTGCACGTTACCAGTATGTCTCTTTTATTTTAAAAATTCAAGGAACATTCAACATAAAGTTACTAGAGATGTGTAATATGCCTGTAAAAAACTCAACAATGATGGAAAAACTCGAAAGAATGCGTGAAGCACACATGTTGTTCGCAAACTGCGCACCTTATGCATGCTGTTTTTCTACATACGTTTTGCACCACGTTTTTCTAAGTTTTTAAAATGCTCTTGGTACAAGGCTGGGTATATTGAAGAATACCCAGGTTCCTGCGTCACACCGGCTGAGTGTTTGTTTAGTCTTGAGACGATTGACTGTATGTAGAGAACCAGCATGCATAAGGTGCCAGTTTGCGAACAACATGTGTGCTTCACGCATTCTTTTGAGTTTTTCCATCAATGTTGAGTTTTTTGCAGGCATCTTACATATCTCTAGTAACTCTCTTTTGAATGTTCCTTGAATTTTAAATTAGAAAAGAGTCATACTGGTAACGTGCAGAACCACTTTCCTTGAATAGGGGCGACGAGAAAAAATAAAAGCAGAAATGAGGCGTTCACTAAAGAAATGTCAGAAAACGTTTGGAGAGCCTTTGATGAAATTAAAAAACACTTTACAAAAATGCTGACANCACTTGATATTGAAGCGACGAGTTCGCATATCCAATTGATACTACTGTCGAGCAAAATTCGGGCCCCCATAACTTTTTATGGAGCCATTTTGCACTTTTAATTTCCATTTTCTAAACAGCATTCAAAACCCTATCGGTTCATCTGGGTCTTCATTCAAAGTTCCAAGATAAGTAGACTACCCTTCCTTGGTAAGTGCAAACCCTCCCCTCTGCGGGAATTTGACTACATTCCTTTCACTACATCTACTCTTCTTTTTCCGCATGCTAGAACATTCTTGAACAGAGTTGTGAATTTTTGATATCACCGCCATCAATTCGGTGTAACTCGCTGCGGAGATTTGACCACATTTTTTTCTAATATCTCTACCCACTTTGTCTTGCGTTATAGAACGTTCTTAACTGCTTTAGATTTATTTTCAAAGATAGTTTCCATTCCAATGCACCCCCCCTCCGCCCATCGTGAGGGGGCCTCACTGCCCAGTATTTATAAGACCTCGCTCACTCCTATTTTTTCCTGGCCTTCACCCTCTGTGAATCAAGTTTTGAACTCATCCGAAAAGTAACACCCACTGCGAGAGCGTTCCGCCCCCTGACGGTGAGTTTCTTCCTTCTCATTTGTTGACACATCCTTATCCTTTGCTCATTTTTCCCGGGATGTGGACTATTCCACCGAATCAGAAGTTTCCTCCAACATCACCGCCGAAATCCTTCGCATGTTCCGCCCCCAAGAAGGGAACCATTATTTAATGTGGTGTATGTTGTTACAATAATTGGTTACTATTCAGTATTCGAAGAGACATTTCAAATATTTGGTTCCAACGCATATAAATTGGTGCGGCCTACGCCGTGGATTGTGCCATAGTTCAAAAAGGAGTATGCAATTTATATGCTCGTCTTTTCAGCCGAGTTCCATATTCATATTATGAAGTGAGGTGGTAGGAATGAATGGCTGAACTACCGCTTACCCTAATCAGGAATGTGTGGTGCTTTGAAGGCAAGACACGGAATACGATCCATTCACGGAGCATTGGCGCTTCTACCATAGCGACAAACATCAGACCTTTTCAACTGCTGTAAATTGTCCAGTGAACGATGATTGATTCCTTTCGACTGTCGTCTTACCTGCCATGAGGAAGCATGGAAAGGTTCAGTTTCCTGTTCTCATACGCCTATCAACATAGCAAATGATCTGATTCCTTCAGATGTGGTAAGGGAACATCTTCTACCTAAGCTATCTCCTTTTAAAATGCAGCTCTGATGAATTGCACGATTAAAGGTTTGGATACCAATTTCATAAAAATAATCATAGCCTGAGTATATACTTGGATACTTGGATAATTGGACGCTCGTTGTCGGCTGATAATCTCTCAATTTTTGATGATCTTGGGCGGTTTGAGACCAGTGTTGGCTAATGTTTCCGTGAAGTTTCTTTAGAGAATCACTCCATCTCGTTAGGACGGCCAATTGCGGGCTTAACATCACGTGGATACCAGATGTAATGCGATTGTCCACCGGTTGTCCGTGCGTCTGATTATGTGTCCTGCACATTGTTCCTTTGCGCTCCACGCATACACTTGAACGATGGACCACTCGCATTGCATCTGGTATCCACGTGATGTTACTTCAGTGTCACGAATGCCGGATATTGAACACAGGTGTGCCCTGCGGAGGTTGAGACTTCCATGCATTGCGCGGTTGATCTTCAGCAGCGTCCGCTCCGACGCTCTTTGGGCACCAATCAACATTAGCATTGACGTCTTGTTCTCCCCCCACGTCTCTGACGCGTAATAGAGTGCGGAAAAAACCGTAGAACCGAAAAGGTCGGCTCTACGGTATTGCCCGCACTCTGTTACGCGTCCGAGAAAAAGTATTTTCTTGTCCGACATGAGTTGTGCTTCTTCTTTGATGTTTCTCATTGCCGCCCACGCGCATCTTCTGCGCCTCATAATGTCTGCACCCAAGTTGTTGTCCATAGAGATGAGTCGGCCGAGGTAGACGTAGGAGCTGGTGAACGGTAGCGTGGCTCCTTTGAATGTGACGTTAGTTTTAGCCATTAGTTTCGCGTGACCATTGTTTTGCTTCTATTCATCGTGAGGCCAATGGCCTTACTGACATCGTCCAACTCCTCCACCACCTGCTGTAGCTCCTCTCGGTTTGGCTGATAAGGTCGATATCGTATGCGAGGCGCAAGTTGGGTAATTTCTTGCCTGACTATATATAAAGGACAAAGGTTGGACCGTTGTAAAATGCACCCCTGATTCGACTTTCACACAGGATTGCAGCGGCGTTTTGAGTACGCTCTAGGGCTATACATGAATTCAGGCGATATAAAAATCAGGATTTTAGTTCATAATATAAACAAGTTCGGTAGACGCCGGAGTGATAAAAGACTTAATTGTACAGGTGAATATCGACCTAATTTTAGGTCATAGGTTCCAATTACGAGCATCCCAAAAAGCCACCGCGATTCGGAGTGGAAGTCCAATTTTTGGCTTTAGCGCATTGGAAAAAAGAGAACTTATTGACGCGTGTAACTTTATCCATTTATTCTGCTCTAACCTTCACCGAATTCGATGTTATTGGTGGGGCTCAAGCACCGAAAAGCTTCAAATATTAATACGAGTACTTAACATCAGCAGTTAATTTTTTCAAAACGATTTTTTCACAGGTTATACAGGAAAACCGATTTTTTTGTTTCCTGTATCACCTGTGGTCCCTTCATTCATCGACTTTTTCGAGCTTATGGAAGCTATCTAACATCTTCGATCGCCCTGTTGGAAGCCGGTGTATCCTCATCAGCCCAGCTCGGGTGGGACACGTGGGGCATACTACTATTATCGTTCAGCGTTTTCATTAAGAAGTCTGACTATCGAGATGGCGGTGGCGCTGGTGTGGTCCCGAGAGATTCAGCCAGTAATCGCCCTTTTACAACGGTCATCACTATATCGTTTTTTTTTCTCACAGTACGATCATCGTATTCTAGGTCGAAGCAAGGAAAGCGAGATCAACAATTTATTTGACTTTGTGGAGAGTTATAGGCTCAGAGCGAAGGTAGTACTGGTGTGCATCGTTCTAGATCGACAACAGAGTCTCGTTCGAGTCTGTGGAGGATGCATCTATTGCCAAGCTCGTAGCTGAAGTGGTAGGCAAAAGCCATGCAGAAGCCCTTAAAAGTGAATATTGTTAGGAAGCTCTTCTTCAGCAACTGTGTAAAACAATGCACACCCACCGCCCACTTATTAATATTCGATTTCTATTAGACAGTGATAGCTTGACACTGTAATATTTTATTTGTGATACAGTATCATATAAGATAAAAAGCTATTACTCTCTGTCTGAAATCGAATATAAATATGAAGGAGGTGCGTGTGCATTGTTTTGAACAGTTGTTGTTCTTCCAATTTGTCACATTATTCCTGATCCTAATCAATTATTCTATATGAAGAACTATCCAATAGGTGGACCATAAAGTGAGCGAATGACAGCACAATTTTAAAAATGTGGTAATGTTCAATCGAGTTTGAGAGAAACCATATTGAATCGTACCCCCCCGAATGAAGCATATGTACAATTCTCGTTCGAACAACACGTCTTCAAGCAATCGTGTAGGGAAGTACTGCCATTATAATAGAACACCTCAGTGGGATCCATCAACCTCACACATAGTCGGGTGAAGATGCACGGACGCAATGAATAAACCTGGAGCGAACCCCTCCATGCGCTCTGATATTCCTGAAATCACTTAGGTCTCTCTCTGATTTCTCATGTTCCAAAAAAGTAAGCATATTTAGCATTGTCTTAATTATTTATAGGATTATTCTAGGGGATTTTTATTGATTGTGTTTTTATAATGAAAACTTTCATTTAGCTATTTCTTACCTTAGCTTTATTTCAAATACATTAGTTGTAGATGAGATAAGAAATGTTGACAGCACAGTCAATGTTCCAAGCATAGTAGAAGCTTAGACTGTCTGTTCTAAGAATTTTGGCACGAAAAAAATGCTAGATAGTCTCCGAAATATGGTGCAGGTTCGAGTCCCGCTTGTGGGTGAAGTTCTCCCCTCAACTCATCATCCGGATAACGTTACAGTCACATGTTTTAATTTTGCTCTGACCCAATCGGTCAAGGTAGTAGTTGCTAGAAGTATGTGTGACTATTAATGATTCTCGGTGACAAGCCGGTTTGGATAATGCAATGGAAAATACCTGTAAGACGACAACGGCCACAACAAGCAATTTACTTGTCCACATAATATACACTCGCTTCTGAAATGTCAATTTTTAGGATAACAATGCCAGAACAAAAATCCTTCCTGGACGGCGCAGCTATCCTCACTGAATCACCCAAAGATGGTGTTATTGAAAAAAGGTAGTTACATGTGCAAAAAAGTCTGGGGTGATGTTCGGTGTTAGGCATTACACGCTAAGACACGGCTTTTGCTCCATCACCGCCTTCTTTGACGCATGCCTCTCCCCACACCCTCCCCTGCCACTCCCCCAACTAATGCAAGTCTGTATTTCACACAATTATGCATGCTGCTTTGTTTATATCGGAAAAAACCTCACCCTTTTAAATTTTTAATCCAACTCTTTGCGCGGTTTTTCATGAATTTCGTGACAGGTATGTCATTCAGTGAGGGTTTCTTTATCTTTAGGTTGTTTGTCAATTTATTGAGAATCTGGAAACTCAGTCAACTTTCGAAGTACTTTGTTTTAACATTTTTTGTGATTTTGCTTGATCTGAACACTATCTTGCGGTTCGGGCTTCCAATGCAAGAACGCTAACTGGCTGGTACACGACCACCTAAAATGAACAGTGCTCTGGAGATGATTTCCATCTGAATACAGACAGTTCTATACTTTCCTCACACTTGGTTGATGGGTTTATTGAAAGAAATTCTGACCAACCTGCCGCTCTAAAATTGGGGAAGTTGGCGAATGACTTACATAATTAAGTTTCTACTCTTCTCCATAGACGTAAACCCATCACCACAGCGACGCCTCACAGGAGCAAATATATGACATGGATGTTCCATGAACGTTCATTAGACAGCCAACGTGGAGGAAGTTCAGGAGTCAAGAAACTGCCGGATCGCTAGACGTATGTNGTATGTTGAGGGCAACGATGGAGACTATGTTACTAATTGAGATCCTTCTTCAATGAAAAAAAAAACTTTTTAAAGTGAAGATTGAAAAGGAGATCAAAACTTTTTACTCAACATAATATAACAATTGACAAATATGTGTAGCCATAGCCAAGGAACTCGGCATATGGTCGACTACTCTCTTGCTGACCGTCACGATGATTACGGTTGGATTAACTTTTTCTTTTGTATCCTAACTTCAGAAGCGTTGGACATAAACTAATTTCCCATTATCAATATCGAATACAAAAATCATTTGATGAATGCCTCATGTCGAGTGGTAGTCCTCAGAACAGTGATCTTTGAAGTTTCCACAGTTGCCAAATGCCCTACCGTAATCCAGTCAATCATATAAATAAGCTCTTGATGGTAATATGACTGATAATTGTAAAGATACATGGAATCGTATTGCTTCTTCACACGCCACCAAAGATTCGTCTTGCGGCAGTGTTAGAACGTTTTGTCGAAAACAGTGAACGCCGAGCAGCTGTAACAGTGCCTCACTTCTTCTGTTCCGCTTCTTAATAGTCAACCCTTCTACCGCTTAAAAACAATTCGAGAGCTTCGATAGCTTTTAAACTTTACACAAATTTTTATGCTATTAATATCACAGAAGTCAGGTGGTACGCAGGTGCCGGTTCAAATCCAGAATCAAACAAATCGCCGAAAACTTAGAATGTCTTTGGTGAACTTTGCATTACTAATAGGGGCATTAATATATGGGGAAGTTAGCCCATCCTTCCTCCATCTGACATCTAATGTCTGACTATTTATGTGACCACTAATCTAAAATGCCTAATCCTGGAAAGTATTGGGAACTAATGTACGTCAGGTAAGTAATCAGTCAGTGAGCCGTATTTTCAGTAGTCTAGACCACCAGACGCGGCTATAGATTCAACTGGGAGTTGAATGAGGAGAAGAATTCCAAAAATGCATTTGACTCACGTTAAAAGACTTAGCCTCATAAAAGCGATGTAACGAAATAAGAGACTACAAACTGCAGTAGAAAGGTACTATGCTAGGTTAGATTACAATGCATATTCTGACTGCTCAAAAATCACGATGAAAACGCGGAGTTTGAGATAATTACCTTTTTTGAATCTTGGTCAATTTTTACGTCGTTCCTTCCTCATTCTCTAATCCATTTTAATTAACTGTGGATCAAAGAGTTAGCTTATTTTCTACGATAACCACGCTATTATTTTGAGAAAGCCACCCACAGGAGCCTCAAAGCGTTTCGTAGAATATTGTTGCGTTCTGTGAGCGTCGCTGGCTCTTCAAAAAGCACTACCTGATACCAAAATTGAACATCCAGCCCTGACTCGATTTGTCAACAAACCGCTTGTACAATGCTCGAGGGAAGATTTNTTTCTGTACTCGACATTTGTTCTTCAATTACATATCTGGAAACTTTCCAGCAATGCCCATCAACTCAAATGCTGTTAAAAGAAATTGCTTTTCACATTGACTGCGTCTCCAGATCCCCATTGTAAATGACAAGAAAGAAGGAAGAAACACCCCAAATATGTAGAAACTCTGTTCAGTGTCAATCTGTCTCGTAATTGCTCGAAAAATTTGAATAAAAACTGAAAAGGGTCATACTTTGATACAACAAATAGCAAGGGACTGTGCGATTCAGTCTTGCTTGAGTAACTCGCATTGAAGGGAAGCTCACTTTTTCTCAGCACACTCGTTTATAGGGTTTATTGTGAAGAACTTTTACTAACCTGCCGCTCGAGACTGGGAAGATGGCAAGTGACTTACAACGCTGAGGAGCTTTTCAGTTAATGGCTTCCTTTTCATCTCCATGAACGTAAACTCATCACCACAGCGACGAGCTGAAAGGTTATGGCAATAACCCCATGGATGTCCCTTGACCAACGGGTAAACCGTCAGCGTAGAGAAAAGGAATCCGGTGAAATTAGTGGGAGAGACAGCTCACTCTATGAAGATCGTTGATAACTAAATGAAGCATAGCCAAAGGAGTTGGTAGCAGGACTAGATTTCTTCTCGTGACTTCGCTTGAATGGTTCTTTTACAAACTCTAACTTCACTTTTCCAGACTATGCTGATTTCCCATAACCAATACTATAATAAGTTCAAAGGTAAAGCTTAAATATCAACAAATTTCTCCTTACCGAATGAATGCTTTATGAAGAGGGATAATCCTCAGAATCGTGGTTTTTGAGTTATACACAGTTGCCAATTGCCCTGCCGTTGTCCAGAGGAGCCATACCGTAGTCCACTCAATCACAAAATAAGCCTGGGATGGAAACAATGATCAATATTGCAAAAAAGTGAAGTCGTGTGGACGTTTACATTGGACGAGAGGCTCGCCTCATGGAAGTATTACGGGCGATTCCGCCAAAACCAGTGAATGTTAGAAAGCTATAACGATGCCTAACTTCTTTGCTCACTTGAATAGTCAACCTTACAATCTTCAAGAAACAAGTCGAAAGCATTGATAGCTTATGTGCTACGTATTAAAATATTCATCGTGATATTAATACACTGCGGTGCACAATAGATCGTACCCCATAGAAAAACAAGTTTTAGAGAGAGGCCAAAGTTTTTATTGCTTCTGCCGACATTATATGATTGGAATAGGGAATAGATTACTTTTCGTGGTAACTGTTTGACTACACAATTTCTTTCAAGTTCTAAGCAATAGTTTTACACTTTTTAAGCCGGTGCATATTAGATTGGACGATATGCATAGCCAACCAAAAAAAAATAACTTCTGAAATCCAACACTTCTTTTTCTAATGCAAGTTTATCTAATAATGAGTGCATCCTCCCTTCTTTCGAATAAGCTCGAAGATTCGATCAGGCATCGAATCGCAGAGCTTCTTCAGAAGAACAGGCGACAGACTCTTCCACTCCATAGTTATGGCTCTTCTCAGCGATTCAACATTGTCGTAAACTTTACCATTTGCATA